>JAKSZP010012122.1:0-110207 GCA_022478985.1 Massospora cicadina | reverse complement strand
TTAACTCAATCCTTGGTGCGGGAACACCTCACCAAAGCTATTGGTGACTACAAGAGGTTCGCGGATCATAAGTGGCTCCCAGGTCATGATATAACTGTGGACTCCTATGTTATGCTTGATACCTGCCATTTACGTATTCAAGCGCCTTCTTGTAAATTTGCAAGCAAGCATTTCAGCCCCCATTTGGTGGAAGAGGTCTTAGGTAATGGTGCGTTCCAGTTGAAGCTTTCAGCTCACTGGAAACAGCATCTCATCTTCCACATTTCCCAGCTGTCACCTTTCAAGGGTATGGTCCCCATGAAGCCTGAACTGATAATCATCGAGGATGCAGAAGAGGCTGAGGTGGAGAACATCCTGGAATTCCGTAAGTCCCGCTGGTCCATTCAATATCTCAAGGCTTGGAAAGGTTATCCAGCTTATGAGGACAGTTGAATCAAAACATACAATTGTGCAAACTGTATGGAATTAGTTGAAGCATTTCATGAGACCCACCTCAATGCTCCACGCCCTTCCCAAAAAACTGCGATGGTAATGGCGATCAAGTTACCCAAGGCGCACAAGAATGTGGCTCTTGTGCAGTTTCCTGGTGGTGGGGCCCTTTTTCTTGGAAAAAGGAAGGGTAATGTAAGTCCCGGGGAACGTCCTCTGGGCATTGATTGGGCCATTTTTACATTTCTGAGCAGGAAGGTACTGAAGAGGATGGCTGTACCCATTGTTACTCAAGGCGATCTCGCTCACGTGATAGATGAGCGCTGGGTAGCAGCTCTCCCACTTCAGATCCCACTTCCAGTACCCACACTAACCTCAGAAGAGCTGCTATGGGGAATAAGTGAAATCTGCACCGAGATTTCTGAAATGAAACTTATTGATACTAATTTGAGTGGCAATCAGCCCAATGCTCAGATTTCAAATGGGTAGAAAAGGTATGAAGAACGATCTATCAGATGAAATGCCTGATGGTTGCAATTTGGTTAACATGATAATTGAAAAAATCACCCCCTCCCAAAATTTTTGGGAATCATCCCTGATGGGCAGGTAACAGCATTGGACACCATCAATGAGGGTTCAAAGCTGTCAGGCGAACAGTAAGTAAGAATTAGACTAGCATGCCAGCCCAGATGCCAGAGCATCTGAACAGCAAATTAGAATGCCCGAGGCACTGCTGCTGATATGAGAAATATGGAACCAGAAAAGAGTTCCACCAATAACTACTGGTGAGCCAGAATTTCATATAGGCACAAAATAAAGTACCAGATACACATGGCTATTAACCTCAAGGGATATGAGAACATCAGTGGATAAGGCAGCTTAATTTTAACATGTAAAAACTAATTTTGGGAAGAACTTTAATGGAAATTTAGGAAAGAAAAACCGACTAACGATTTTCTCAGTGCAATGTGACTAATTAAATAGTAGTTGATTTTGGGGAAACCAAGCTGGGATCAGATCCCACAAATTCAACCTAACCAGCGAATTATTCAGGATTGGGCAGGTTTGTTCCTTAGGAACTGACATTGCAATAATTTGGCAGTGGTCTGAGTCACTGTCAGTTTGACCTCAAATGTCTGAACCAGGGCTCTACTACGTTTCTGACAGTTGGCATGATGGCGTTTAGCCTGACGAGCGGCGGGAATCTCCCAAGGCCACCCCACATAGGGATGGGCCCATTTGGTTGGGAATGGGTTTGGGACACCCAACCCGCCTGTGTTTGGTTGCTGGGCCATTCGTTCAGTCAGAGGTATTGCATCAGGCGCAATACCCAATTTGTCAGCAGGAAGCTTTGAAACCTTGTCGATGGTGTCTGGTGCTATTACCTGCCCATTGGGGGTGATACCTGATGGATTTGGGAGGGGGAATTTTTCAATCGTCATGTTAACCAAATCACAACTGTTGGGCATTCTGGATGATAGCTCAGTCGTCATACCTTTTTGACCATTTAAAATCTAAGCTTTGGGCTCATTGCCGCTCAAATTGTTATGATTGATTTCATTTCAGTGATATAAGTGCAGATTTCACTGATTCCTTGAAGCAATTCTGCTGAGGAGAGTGTGGGTATTAGGAGTGTTATCCAAAGTGGGAGGGCTGTTACCCAGCGCTCATCTACCACATAAGCGAGATCGCCCTGAGTAATGAGGGGTACAGCCATCCTCCTTGGTACCTTCTTACTTGGAAATGGAAAAATGGCTTGATCAACTGCCAGGGGATGTTCCTCAGGACTTACATTACCCTTTCCTTTTCCCAATGGAAGGAGCCCACCACCGGGGAACTGCACAAGAGCCACATTCTTGTGCACCTTGGGTAACTTGATTGCCATAAGAGACGCGACTTTTTGGGGAGGGCGGGGAGCTTTGAGGTGGGAGATGTGGAACGCATTGACCAGGTCCATACAATTCGCGCAATTGCGCACCTTGACTCAACTGTTTTCATAAGCTGGATACCCTTTCCAAACCACGAGGTATTTTACAGAACGTCGGGATTTCCAGGCTGCCAGGATAGCTTCTACCTCAACCTCCTCTTCATTCTCAATGATGATTGGTTCTGGTTCTGTGGGTAATGCACCCTTGAAGGGTGACAGCTGGGAGACATGGAAAATGAGGTGCTGCTTCCAATGCGCGGGAAGCTATAACTGGAACGCCCTGTTACCCAATACCTCCTCCACCAGATGGGGACCCAAGTGTTTACTGGCAAATTTGCGGGAAGGGGCCTGGATTTTTAAATGATGAGTGTTGAGATTAACGTAAAAACCCTTCATAAACTCATGACCTGGAAGGAATTTTTGATCCGCGAACTGCTTGTAGTCATCTATAGCTTTGGTGAGGTGTTCCTGCACTAAGGCTTGAGTCAAACTAATATGAGCAGCGTGGTCCGCAGCAGCTTGAACCTCTGGCCACAAGCATGGTCTGAACAAAAATGAAGGATTATAACCCAACATTGCTTCGTAGGGGGAAAACCCTGTGGACGTGTGGGTTCCATTATTGTACACGAATTGGGCGAGAGGAAGATCACCAGCCCAAGTATCCTGTGCAGCTGCAGCATAGCAGCGCAAGTACTGCTCAAGAACTTTATTGACCTGCTCAGTCTAGCCATCAGACTGAGGATGATATGCCGTGGAGTGACAGGGGGATATTTTCAGGATTGATAGGAGTTCACTCCAAAACTGCGCGGTGAACTGAGAGCCACGGTCACTGATGATCTCCTGGGGGAGACCAAACATTAAAAACACATGGCGTACATAAAGGCAGGAAGTTTCTTTGGAAGTAATCGCAGAAGTGCAAGTATAAAAAGGGAAAATTTTGTGAAGTGATCTACCACTACCATCACCGCTGTGAACCCGTTTGAACATGGGAGCTCAACAATAAAGTCCACGGACACCAAAGTCCATGGGCCCTCCGCCTGTTGTAAGGGGTGCAGGAGGCCATTTTTGCTGGAACAATCTGACTTGGCCCTGGCGCAAGTAACACAATTGGCGATCCAGGCTGGGGCTTCTTTTGTCAATCCTGCCCAATTGTAGGTCCATTTGATCAAATCGATGTATTTCTTAGAACCAGGGTGACCAACCTGGGGGGATCGTGATGTGTGCAAAAAACCTCAGTCTGGAAGGAGGGGGGAACCCAAACGCTGGATCTAAAATATATAAGACCCTCCTTTAGTGAGTATAGGGAGTGTTTAGGCTTCTGGTGGGATAACTTCTCGACCAACCCCATGCCCTCAGGGCAGGCCATTTGACTGGCTAAGAACTGAGCAACTAATGGAGCGTCAGGATCCAGAGTGACGGAAGAAATGACAGGGGGAACAGTTGACAAGATTTGGGTGGTAGGAATCACAGTAACGAGATACACTTCCTCTGGATCTGCGGAAATGTGGGCGGGGCTGCAGCTGAGAAAATTGGGAAGTACATTTAGTGCACCTTTTACAAATTCATATTTAAAGTTGAAACTGCACAGGTCATGATAGGTTCAGGCTTGTCAGTGTGCCAATTTTTGGGGTTTACAAAAGTACAACAAGGCCTGATGATCTGTGCGAACCATTAATTCATGATAGGCACCCTGTAACAGGTACCTCTAATGAGTTAGGACCCATGCAACAGCTGCCAACTACTTGTCATAAATAGCCCAAGACTGCTCTGTAGAGGTGAACTTTCAGAAAAAGTAGGCAACCGGGTGTTCCAAGCCATCATTCTCCTGGAGCAACACTGCCCCCACAGCTACTGATGAAGTGTCGCATGCAACAATATACAGCTTGGTGGGATCATCATGTTTCAAGATAGGAGGGGATACATATACCTCTTTAATCGATTCAAACGCCTGTTGGCATATGGCTGTCCAGCAAAACAGTACATTCTTCCCTGTAAGGGGGTGGAGCAGGGCAGCAAGATGGGAAAGTGCTGGGGGAGAACTTTTTTAAGAAAATGATAATTCCCAATAAACTCTGTAATTGTTTCTAGTTAGTCGGGGTTGGCATCTCCCAGATAGCATCCAACTTATTGGGTGGGATTGTGACGCCATCTTTAAGAACCAGATTACCGAGGAAAGTAACCTCCTCCTTATAAAACTCACACTTGGATGGTTTGAGGAACAGCCCTGCCTTATGCAAGGTGACCACCACCGCTTCTAAGTCAATTGCATGTTGTTCAGGAGTCAGGGAGTGAACCAGAATATCATCGATGTATGCAACAGCACAATTGAACTGGAGGTCACCCAGTACATTATCAATCATCCGTTGAAATGTAGTGGGAGCATTCTTCAGCCCAAAAGGCATTACATGAAATTGGAAAGTGCCGCGCTTCATCCAGATCACTGTTAACCATTCCTGTCCTTCCATTACCCATATTTGGTTGAAGGCGGTTACCAGATCCAGCTTAGAGAACTCGGGATTTGGCGATTGCCTTACTGATTGTCTGCTTCAGAGGCAATGGGTAGGGATCATTAACTGTTATTTTATTCAAATAGCCATAATCCATGCAGGGACGGAGAGAACCATCCACTTTTTTGGCGAAGATGATGAGGGTGGTGACGGGTGAGGTCTTCTTGAACAGCCAACCTTTTTCAACATATCATACAACCAGGTATCGAATGCAACTTCTTCCTCCGCTGTATGGGGATACATCAGACAGTTGATGTTCACCAACTCCACAGTCATTCGAAGCCCACAATTGTACCTGGTGCATTTAGGCAGGCAATCCACCTTTTCCATATTGAAGACTCTCCAATAGAACATTAAGTTTTTGGGGAAATCAGCCGGAACGCCCACAGAAGTGACTAGGGTAGTGATAGAGCTAGTTTCTTGTACCTTCTTGAGGGTGTCAATCAAAGGGAATACTCCCTCTGAATGATCATTGGTAAATGACAACGTATTAGACTCTAAATGAATCTTCACATGTTGTTGACGCCACTACCCCACACCTAAGATCACCAGAAACACCAAGTATGGCATAGCTAAAAAGCGATCGCAGAAGCTGAACTGGTGGATTGAAAAAGGTACAAGTCGGTGAATGACATATGAGGGCTGATAAGCAGATGAGGCCACCATCACTGAGGAGCACGCATCCATTTCCAGCTTTAATTGTTAAACCAAAGAAACACTCATAAAATTTTCCCGCAGCTCCAGTGTCCACCAGGGCCTCAAAGGAGATGTGATGAGAACCAACGCTAATCTTCATGGGTACTAAGAAGTAAGCGTAGTTCTCCTTATTGGTAGTTGTGGATGAATCCAGTGATACTGAAGAGATGGTGGTGGGATCCAGGGATACCAATGGACAAATAGCCGCAGCAACTATGGGATATGGTTTTAGAGGTTTGAGTGTGGCTGGTCTAATGCGGTCAGAGATAATCTTCTTTACAACCTGGATCAGTTGGAAAGAAGGAACCATTGATGCGCCTACACACGTGAGAAAGGCGGAAATGGCTAAGAATAATGGTTAGTCGATTATGTCAGGCAAATAGCAAGTAAGAATTAGACTGGCCTGCCAGCCCAGATGCCAGAGCCTCCAAATAGCAAACCAGAATGCCCAAGGCACTGCTGCTGATATGATGAATATGGAACTGGAAAAGAGTTCCACCAATATCTGCTAGTGAGCCAGAATTTCATATAGGCACAAAATAAAGTACCAGATGCACACGGCTGTTAACCCTGAGGGATATGAGAATGTCAGCGGATAAGGCGGTTTAATTTTTAACATGTAAAAACTAATTTTTGGGAAGAATTACAATGGAAATTTAGGAAAGAAAAATCGACCAACAATTTTCTCAGTGCGATGTGACTGATTAAATAGTTTTGATTTGGGGAAACCAAGCTGGGATTGGGTCCCACAAATTCAGCCTAACCAGCAAATTATTCGGGAATGGGCAGGTTTGTTCCTTGGGAAATGACATTGCAAAATTTGGCATTGGGCTGAGTCACTGTCAGTTTGACCTTGAACGTCTAAACCAGGGCTCTGGTAAATTTTTGACGGTTGGCATGATGGCATTTAGCCCAATGAGCGGCGGGAATTCCCCAAGGCCACCCCACATAGGGATGGGCCCATTTGGTTGGGAATGGGTTTGGGACGCCCAACCTGCCCATGCTCAGTCGCTGGGCCATTCATTCAGTTGGAGGCATTGTATCAGGCGCAACACCCAATTTGTCAGCAGGAAGCTTTGAAACCTCATCGATGGTGTCTGGTGCTATTACCTGCCCATTGGGGGTGATGCCCAACGGATTTGGGAGGGGGATTTTTTTGATCATCATGTTAACTGAATCACAACCATCAGGCATTCCAGCCAATAGCTCAGTCGTCATACCTTTTCAACCATTTAAAATCTGATCATTGGGCTGATTGCCACTCAGATTGGTTACAATCGATTTCATTTTGGTGATCTTGGCGCAGATTTCACTGATTCCTCAAAGCAATTTTGCTGAAGAGAGTGTGGGTATCAGGTGTGGTATATGAAGTGGAAGGGCTGTTACTCAGCGCTCATCTACCATGTGAGCGAGATCGCCCTGAATAACGAGGGGTACAGCCATCCTCTTCAGTACCTTCTTACTTGGAAATGAAAAAATGGCCCAATCAACTTCCAGGAGACGTTCCCCAGGACTTATAGAAGCTCCCTGCTGGCAAATTGGGCGTTGCACCTGATGCAATGCTACTGACTGAATGAATGGCCCAGCGACCAAGCACAGGTGGGTTGGACGCCCCAAACCCGTTCCCAACCAAATGGGCCCACCCCTATGTGGGGTGGCCTTGGGGGATTCCTGCTGCTCATTGGTCTAAACGCTGTCACACCAACCGTTGGAAATGCAGTTGAGCCTCAGTTTGGACATTTGAGGTCAAACCATCAGTGACTCAGCCTGCCACCAAATTCTTCAATGTCAGTTCCCAGTCAAATTATTTGTTCCCCATTCCTGAACAATTCACCAGTTCGGTCAAACTTGCAGGACCTGATCCCAGCTTGTTTCCCCTCTAAATTGACTACTATTTAATCAGTCGCATCACACTGAGAAAATTGGTTGTCAATTTTTCTTCCTTACATTTTACATTAAAAACATTCTATAAAAATTTAGTTTTTATATGTTGAGAATTAAACTGCCTTTTCCGCCAGCACTCTCATACCCATCAGTGTTAACGGCTGTGTTCATCTGGTAATTTGTTTTGTGCCTGTATAAAATTCTGGCTCACCAGAAGATATTGATGAAACTACTTTCCAATTTCATATTCTTCAAAACCAGCAGCGGTGCCTTGGGCATTCTGGTTTGCCATTTGGGTGCTCTGGCATCTTGGCCTGCAGGCCAGTCTTCTTCTTACTTGCTGTTTGCCTGACAGATACCAACCTGGGTGATCACCCCATTGCATATCATAGTAAAACTCTTTCTAAGGCTGAATGCAATTATAGCGTTACTGATAGTGAATGCCTTGAAGTCTTGTTTACCATCAAGCATTTCTTCCCTTACCTCTATGGCAAGCATTTCACTAATGTCACAGATCACGCTTCCTTGAAGTGGTTGCAACAGATGAAGGATCCTGATGGGCGCTTAGCTAGTTGGGCGTTGAGGCTCCAGAATTATGACTTTACAATACAACATTGCGCCGGACCTATTCACCAAAATGCTGATAGACTTTCTCAATTGTCTATACTAATATTATTCTCAGCTGAGGAGGATCGCATCTATGACTTGATTGGTAGACCTGAGCTCTGGTACCATGAATCTAAGGATGTTATATCGGAGCTACAATCCTTAACTGAAGATACTCAGGTTAAAGAAGGTTTATTATACAAGAAGTTGGGATCTAAATGATTGCCCTTTATCTGGCCCTCTGCGAGGACTGATACTATTATGGAGGCTCTTCAAACTGTAGGACATGGAGCTGTCGCTAAGACCTTACAGTGGTTGAAAAATCATTGTTACTGGGATAAAATTCTGGAATCTGTACACAATGTGTTGGAGACTTGTCTCACTTGCCAACAACAACGTGGTGGAGATCCAATATACCAACACAAAATTGTGGGACCTTCAGAACCTTTTTCTACTATGACTTTTGATGTGGTGGGCCCTCTCCCTACGGCCACTTATGGACATTGATATATTATATTAGCTATTAACCATTTTACCAAATAAATTGAAGCTAACTCAGTTTTTACAGTCACTGGTAAGGCTACTGCGTCATTTCTTTTTTAAGCAAGTTTTCACCAGGCATGGTAGCCTGAAAGTCCTGTTATTAGATAATGGGACCAACTTCATTTCTCAGGTGGTATCTGAGCTTACTAAATTAATGGGTACCTATCAGACATTTACATCCCCTTACAATCCTTCTACTAATGGTGCAGTTGAACGAGAAAATGGTACCCTTGTAGCCATTCTTTGAAAGATGGCTTCCAATGACTCTAGTAGATGGAATCTCTTATTTGCCTAATGCGATGTTAGCTTATAGGGTTAGCTACCATCATATAACTTGGAATGTCTCCTTTTAAGACTATGTATGGTCGGTATCCCATTCTACCCTCAAGTGTACAACCTATACTTGAGGATGCTACCCCACAAACTACTGATTTAGCTATGAGGAGACTAGCTGATGAAATCATTTGAGTACAAGTTTTAGCTTTGAGTTCCCTTGCTGCTACCACCTTGAAAAAGGGAACAAGAACCAACGCTAGTAGACCTACACTACCTGAATATCAAGTTGGGGATCTTGTAATTTTCTATCATCATAGGCTGGGAGGAATGATTCACAAACTTGACACCTTATGGGATGGTCCTTACCGTATTATTTATTGTCAGGGTATTGAATACTCCATTGCAGCTGTTGATAAAGGTACTGTTATCAATAGAGTGAATAGTAGATTTCTTCAAAAGTATGTGCCCCCTAGGCAATATCTTGATGAAGACATTGTTGGGGATTCAACTATGATGACTGAGATTACTCAAAATTGAGATTTGATATCTTAGTCTAATGAGATTGTAAAATCAACATCAGAGATATCCAATTCTTGGATAGACTGACAATCTATATTTTGGAGTTATCAACCTCTTCTGAAGGATGATGATAAACTATCTGATGAGGAAAACATCATATAAGAAGGTCGGTCTCATCTGATAAGAATCTCATCAGATCTGGCCATCACAAGTATGATATTAATAATCAGCAATATTAATCATATAATAGGAAAGATCTTACCTTAGGTGCATCCTGAAAATCCTCACAAAGAACCACTAAATCTACCCTTATAAATATCCTCATTTCTAACAAATAAAGTACCTCTTTTTTTGTCTCACGTAGCTTTATTTTGGTCTGTTCATACAGGATTATGTATTTCCAATTGGAATCAACTATAGCAACGGAACTAATAACTTCATTGCACTTGTGTCAATCTTCATTAGAGCCAAGGAACTAATGATTTTGTAGCCTTTGTACCACCTGCTTATTGTAATTTCTATCAAAATTCCAATAGAGTTTTTCTCTAATTGTCAATCTATAATGATAGTTGAAGATAATTTTATCCTTGTTAAAAAATTCAGTTTTGTGTAGCAAATCATAGTAATTAAAAATAGCATAATATTTCTAAGCAATATTTAATTTAAAGCATTAAGTGTAGGGCAATATTAATGATTGTATACTGTTAAGCTATTATAGCTTTTATAATCTACAACTATTAAATTTTGATTAAATATTTATTCTTGATGTATTAAAATTAGATAATTAACTAATATACAGTTTTCTTGTAGTGACCAATAGAGTCAATTTATTTTTTTTAAAAAGGCTATTATTGATTTATAACTCAAAATTGTTACAACACAATTGTTGAGAAATTAACCAGATGGATCCTACAAAAAGCATCAGAATTAAGGGTGTCAGTTAGTTGGACGTAATTGCTAGCTAGTCACCTAGTTTGATACTATTTATTGTTATTTAATTATTAATTCAATTTAGGTTCAGCGGAATTAGAATTTACTGCCAATTTACCATTTGAGAGTCATTGTAAAAATTTTCTGGAAGAAATCCAATAAATCCATTATTGATAAAAATATGATTATGCTACTAATTTGGAGCACCAGTGACTCATGCTGAGGATGCTCAAAGTTGTACTTATTTAAGGAGATTATATACAATTGACTGGCAACTTATGTTAAGGATGGATCAACCTAATTTAGAATTTGGTGAACAGACAAGTGGATTGGGATAGAATTAATACAAGAAATAATCAAGATTTATTGGAAGTGCCAGCTTGGATAGCCACGGGGTTAAATAGGTGAAGTAGCCTTTGGTATAAATACTCATTCATTCCCTCCAAATAAACATCTCTCTTTCGCCATTTAATTTATATTAATTAGTACATTAGTCAGGTAGATTAGGAGAAAATGGAACTAGAGATCCTTGACATTGGCGCGAGGTGATGCGCCTAGAGTGGCCAATACTGCCAGCTCCAATACCTCAGTCTTAGGAGGAACAGGCAGGACCCTGGCCAACTGGCCACTAACGAAATTGCTGATTGGCTGTCAACCTTGTGGGGTGCAGCACATGAGTGCCTTGGCCGCCCAGGATGGGGGCAGGACTCACTAGGGAATGCCCAGATGGGTTGGCGAAGTGTTGAGATGGTGGGGCAGTGTGGAAGTGCCTTGGTCGCACAGAATGGGGGCAGGGCTCTCTGGGGCACACCACAGGTCCTGGGGATAAGGTGAAGTCGTTGGTCTGCTGTGTTGGTGGATTGGACGCAGACTCCTAAGGGGTTAGTATGCCTATGAAGGCAAAACAGCACAGGGTTAACCAATCTTCACACTGGTTGGCCTGGCACACTAGCAGAGCCTATGGTCAATTTTGCAACAGTGGTTCTTATTACAGGGGCTCCGCTAGCGGGTTGCCTGAGTAGTTGGAGGACAGGTTAGGAGGTGGCAAGAGCCAATAATTTAGACCCAGTGCTCCTTTGAGGGGGGCTCTGTGGTAGGGTTAGCCCACTTTGGGGTGGGTCACACTGGAGGATACCATCTGGTTAAGTGGGGGGGGCAATGTCAAGAAAATAACCAGATGGATCCTCATGATAGTATCAGAATTAGGGGTGTCAGTTAGCTGGGTGTAATTGCCAGCTAATTGCCTAGTTTGATACTATTTAATGTTATTTAATTATTAATTCAATTTTAGGTTAGGCAGAATCTGCATGTACTGCCAATTTACCATTTGAGGGTCATTGTGAGAATTTCCAGTGGAAATCTGATGTATCTTTTACTGATCATCCAAATATGGTTCTGCTGCTAATTTGGAGCACCGGCAACTCATACCAAGGATGCTTAAAGTTGTATTTATTTAATAAAGTTATATATAATTGACCAGTGACTCATGCTGAAGATGGATTGACCTAATTTAGAATTTGGTGAACGTACAAGCGGATTGGGAGGGAATGTTACCATGAATGACCAAGATTTATTGGAAGTGATGACTTAGATAGCCAAGAGGTTTAATAGGTGAAGTAGCATTTGGTATAAATAGTCATTTATTCCATCCAAATAAACATATCTTTTTGCCTATTTAATTTATAATAATTAGTACATTAGTCAGCTAGATTAGGAGGAAATGGAACTAGAGATCCCTGACATTGGCGTGATGTGATGCACCTGGAGTGGCCGACACTTCCAGATCCAATACATCAGCCTTAGGAGGAACAGGTGGGTACCTGGCCAACTGGCCATCAACAACGTTGCCATCTGGCCATCAACCCTGCGGGGTGCAGCGCAGGAGTGCCTTGGCTGCCCAGGTTGGGGGCAGGACTCTCTGGGGCATGCTCAGATGGGTTGGAAAAGGGTTGGAATGGTGGGGCAGAATGGGAGTGCCTTGGCCATCCAGGATGGAGGGCAGGACTCTCTGGGGCACACCACAGGCCCTGGGATAAGGTGAAGTCGTTGATCTCCTGTGTTGATGGGTTGGGCGCAGACTCCTAAGGGGTTGTTATGCCTATGAAGGCGAAATGGCAAAAGGTCAATTAGTCTTCATACCAGTTGGCCTGGCAAACTAGTAAAGCCCACGGTTGATTTCACAACAACAATCTAAATAAAACTAGCTTTTAGAGTAAATGTGACATCAAATTAAGCATTCATAGAACAGAGCTTTTGTATAAAGATATAAATGATATTGCTAAAAGGATGTCTTCTGTAGCTATTTGGATAAACTGGTAATGAAACTAATTTTGGTTTATATGGATTGTCTTACAGTTGATATAGCTTTCTTTATGTTGATTTGTACAGTATTATGCATATAAATACTGTAGAACCTCCATATATCAAACTTCTACACATCGAACTTCTCCACTTATTAAGCTATTTTGAGTCCCATAAAAGCTTAAATGTATATAGATAATATAATGAATGGTGATATATCAACCTTAAAGTTTTGGTGATTCTAAAAACAGATTTCTGTAATTTAAATTTTCATAAACTCTCTTACCTAATATCCTACTATTCTATTAAGTCTATTACATAGTGAAGAGTGTATACAACAAGGCAAGGGTGCAAGAAATTTAATAGCCCTGACTAGAAATAAAACCTGTTAGACTGGTCAAGATTAGTAAGCCAATTGAAAATTTTTGTAAAGATACTGTTTTAATAGTATTTAGGCTTAACCATGAATTTTAAAACAAAATTTAACGCTTTTCCTAGCTTACAAATAATAAATAAAATTTTTATATATTACGTTTCCATATTTAAATTTTAATAAGAACTATCATATTTTTATGAAGGTCCTACTATATAAGGTTATGGTCATTGACTATTATGTATAAATTGCCTATAAGTAGGACTTCAAGCTTTATTGCAAATTTATATTTCCATCTCTTCCTTCTAGACTACAAATCCTTCCTTTTTATGATGAAGGGAAAATAATTATTCTTCTAAGCCAATAATATAGGGAGGACTTTCTTTTTTATTATAGATAAGTAATAAATAAAACAATATTAAGTCTGCCTACCCTCCTTGTCACAAATATTTGCTCTGTCTTATCAATTCTGTTTGATCTCTATCACTAACTTATGTATGTATTACAGCTAACAGAGAACTTTGAAAGATCCCTTAGCCCTGTGCTTGAGGCACAAAGTTTTATACTTAATTTCTGGTATATAGGTAAATTCAGTTTACAGGAGGTAAGAGTTGTTCTATATCAAACCTAATATTTACTCCAATCAATTTAGTGATATTTTAAGGTTAAACTAGAAATATAAAAACTATGATTTATAACTAAGGTTGCTTAATGTTAGTCTCAACTATTACCATATCATCAAGAATGCCTGATGTATTTATAAACAGTTTATTTTGACACTTTTCTCTCTCGTTACAATCACTTTTGAAACTTATTCAATTCATGTCAGATTCTAGTTTGATAATCTCACAGAGGAGATTAGTCTGCGCCCATGTCAGGGAGCAGTTGGGCAAGTAAGGCAAGAGGAGCAGGTGGTAGGCCCGCGGCCTCAAATTTTTGAAAACGCCCCAGAGAAACTGGCGGAATAGAGAAAAAATTAAAAAAAACTGGCAGTCACTATTTCCCCAGAAATCCTCGCTTGGCAAGCGCGATGCAACCAGTACATCAACACGCCGCACTCCCAACCACTCTCATTGGTGGGATATGGAGTCCGTGTGTTTCTGGACATCCAACAAACAGCTCTATGGGAAAAATTTTGTGGGGATGTGCACACTTTTTTCCTGACCATGGTGTATGTTGCACCTCACTCCATGTCACATGGTTGGCTGGACCTCAGTTTCAAAAACAAGGAGGAAAAAGATGAAGCTGCTGCAGTGAACATAGTGATTGACCTCCCCAAAGGGCAATGGGTTGTCAAAACCAAATGCACCAGATGGACAAAATCCAACCAAATTTTCCTCACGTTTGACTTTTTGCCTACTACGGTAAAATGTACCATTTTGGAGCAACACCTGAAAGAAGGTCTCACCGTTTATGGCAAAATACAATCTTTCAAGATGCAACGCTTTATGCTGATGCCACACCTGTGCACCGGCAAAGCCATTGCAGTTCTGACCCCAACTGAGGAGATTGCAAAGGACCTAACCCAGATCCCGCACTCCACATATATATCAATATCAAAGGGCTTACCACCCACCCTTTATGGGTAACCGTGGACAGCGCGCCCCCCATCTGCACCCAATGTGATGCGTTTGGCCATAAGGCACATGCATGCCCCACCAAGGAGGGCAATACATTCCAAGAGCACCCCTTGGTGGCCATGGCCAGTGGAGAGGCGTACTACAAACCAACTGCAAGCACCAAAGAGGCTTTCCCGTGGGGAGCACAAGGCTGCTACCTACTGGTAAAACCTATTTCCCCGCAAGAGCAGAAGAAGTCCAAGCAGGCTTGCAGGGCCACGGCCAAGGAAGCAGCCAAAGTCACCACCGCTATCCCACACTTCCAACGCCAGGAGGACATTGAAACCTTTGTGCGGAAGCAACTTGGGAATCCCTCAACCAATCAGATTGGGAAGCCTATGTCAATTGGGCCACCCAATCTGCGGATCTGATGGATGACTCAATTTCACCCAATCTTGGCAACCAAGATCCGGTCAAAACCACTTTTCTCCAACCTACCTGAATTTTTTTTTGACCCGCTCAATGGTGCACCAAACTCATTTGCACCGCAAAAAATTTGTTCAATGTCAGGGAAACAAAAATTGAAGGCAAAAGCCAACGCGAACCTTTCTGCTAAAATCAACAAAACTACCAATAGCATTGCTGCAAACACCTGCGCTGCTGTGAAGGCCTGTGGGGATCTATAGGAGGCTAGTGGGCCTGGGTGCCCACCCCCTCACACCTAAGGTGCGATGGGGGAAACCTTCACTTTAGGGACACAGAATATCGCCAGACTCAAGGCCTCGCCATCCTGGGCTAGGAAACTGAGTTTTTTACAAAAAAATTTTACCTGTGAATATCCTGGCCATCCAGGAGTCCCACTGTTATGAGGTTCCAATAATGCTTGGAAAACCATGCTCCTCCCATTCCTATCCTTTTGGTCAGAGCACTGTGGGGTGCTAGTTTGGAAAAACATTTTTTAAATTTTTATCATCTGAATCCTTCCTCAATGGCTGAGTCCTTGTTGTCACTTTCTCGTGGGCTGATGTGGCACATGCTATCATCAACATCTATGCCCCAACCTGTGCACGAGAGCGGCAGGAATTTTTCATTGGTCAAATGCCTCCTGTTACCCCCAGACCCTTTTGTAGTCAGTGATATGAACTGTTGGCTAAACACACCAAAGGACCGTTGGCCTTCCTCCTCCCACACCCCCCAGGGTCACGTAGAACTTCGCGTTCTAAAGGCCACCCTTGGGTTAATGGATGCACTGCTGCAGCAAGCCCCGCTGCTCAAAAACATGATGTGACCCCACATCCACAATGGCCAATTAAGGTCCATGACCCACATAGACCTTATCCTTACGCCAGCAAAATTCCAACCCCACATTTCCCACTTCAATACAACAAAAATTGAATTCTCTGATCACCAGCTGATCTTGATAACCTACCACCTACCTGTCACAGTGGCTAAGGCCCCACATTGGTGCAAACTATGCCCTCCCGAACTTGCATCGCCAGGATTTTCTACTTGGGTGGAATCAGCAACTTTGAAAAAAAAGTTTGTTACACCATTTTGCGCAGACCCCATCTCCACATGGGCAGCCTTCAAAGAGGATACCATCCACCACTCTCGCCACCTCTCCTCCCGACGCTCATGAGCCACATCAGCTGTCATCTCGCATGCTCTGGCAGAGTTGGCACACCTGGAGTCCAACATCCCAGCCACAGAATACAGCCCTGCATGGGGCCAGAAGTGGGCAGAGGCAGCCGCCCACATCAACGCACTCAAAAGGCAACACAAACATCGGTTTTGTGTTCAGTACAGGGCCAAACGCATTACAGAGGGTAATAAGTGCACCACATATTTTTAAAAAAAATTTGCACTATGCCAGAGTGTGGCCTGCACACAGGTGCGAAGATCAGATGATTCCATCGCAGATATGCCAGCTGAAGTGGCAATTGAAACACAAAAGTATTACTACGAGTTATACCAATCCAATCCAATTAAGCCAGCTAGAGTGGCGGAATTTTTTGACTGAACCCACATCTGCACTGTTTCCTGATGCCCGGAAATAATGAATTTGATTACTCTGAACGAATTATGGACAGTCATCCGCGGTGCACCAAACTGGAAATGCTCAGGCCCAGATGGCATTCCATATGAATTCTACAAAAATTACTTCAAATATATATCCCCACTACCCCTCAGGTTGGGACCATCTAGTACTAAAATTATATATATATATATATCCCCACTACTGCTTGCCTCACTTAACCAGAGCCTTCTGGAAACGCGCCTCCTAACAGGAGGACAAGAGGCCTTCACCATCACACTCTTCAAGAAATGGGACAAGCTAGATTTAGCCAACTGGCGCCCCATTTCTTTAACTAACATGGATACAAAAATTCTAACAAAAATCATGGTCAACAGTTTAGGGATTGTAGCATCTGCCACCATCTCCCCAGAACAATTCGGTTTCATCCCCAGAAGGTCAATTTGGGACAACGTGCACTCTGTGGCTAACGCATGCCAGTCCACAGCCTCTGGGGCACTTGTATTTTTGAACCAACAGAAGGCCTATGATAGAGTAAACTGGGAATACCTCAGGGCCTGCCTCTATCAATTCTGCTTACCCCTCGCTTCATCAACTGGGTGATGCTGCTCACGGAATCTGCAACAATGGCAGTACGTGGCCCTGGCTTCCTAATGGAAGTAGTCCGCCCTCAAAGGGGCTTATGACAAGGGGACCCCCTTAGCCCACTCTTATACAACTTCAGCCTTGACCCACTACTTCAAAACGTGAATACCTAACTCACTGGGGTCCATGTGCCAGGCCAAGCCCCAGTCAAGATGATGGCGTTTGCAGATGACTGTGTGGTTGGGGTGTCTAATAATAAAGATGCATGCGCACTTGAAGCTCTCATCCAGGAGTATTCCTGGGTAAGTAATGCTGCACTGAATGCTTCCAAAACTGAAATCATCCTCTTTGGTCGGTATCAAACCTGCTGGGCCCCAGCAACCAGTGCCCAGCCCAGTTCATCTGCTCGCACACGTGCTCGCCCTCCCAGCTCACCCCACACCGCCCCACTGGTGCTCCCCTTCGTGCCACGCCCTACCATAGGGCTGGTCCACCATCTGGGTGTGTGAGTGGAGGCAGGCAGGTATGCATCAGCAGTAATGGAGAGTCATATTTTAGACAACGTGACGAAGCGCATCGCCTCCCTCAGAGCCCACCCTACTTCCCTTACTGGCAGGGTTATTTTAGCCAACTCTATGCTCCTCTCTAAAGTCTGGTTTGGAGCCCAAGCCATCCCCTTCTCCACAAGCTTTTTCAAATCCTTGTATGCCCTGCTGCAAGGATGGCTTTGGTCAGGCCGCCCACTACCAGTACGGCTAGAGATCATGTTTGGCCCTCATCATCATGGTGGCATGGGCCTGCTTGACTTCAAAGCCCATGCTGCCAAGATCCTGGGCACCTGGGTTGCGGCCGTCACCGCCCCTACACTCCCCTCCCAACACTGGTCCTGAGCGGCCCGCTCCAACTTCTCCCGCGCCTTGGGCCTCAACAATCCATCAAACCCCCATTCCCTGATGAAATACCTGGCTTCACACCCATCAGTCAGGTCCTCATGGTACTAAAACCCACTACAAACGAATCTTTTTCTCCATGCGGAGCGCTGAGTGGAGAATTCGTATTAGTGGACACACAGCCCAGAGAGGCCGCCCCTCTCCTCAGTTCACACAAGAGGTACAGGGGCTACCCATCCAAGATGGCGTGATCCCCACACGGCTTCATGTCCTATCCAGGGTGGACTACCTGGACATGATGGACATCCCTTACTCCATTGAGACCCAAAAAACTATCTGGAAATATGCACACCATCCTCTGTTGCAGCCTCAAATCTGTTCCCATGTGTGACGCTGCCTGAGATGGGTGTACCATACAGCTGAGCGCTCTAACACATTACACTCATCCTGCGTCGTGTGTGGCCAGTATGGAACGCTGTTCCACCACCTGGAGAAGTGTCCTACCTCTAAAGTGATATGGCGCGAAGTTCAATGTATGCTGGGCCAGGATCAAACACATCCCTTCAGTCTGTCAAGAGAGATGTTTGCTTTATCAATGGCCTCCCCCTTCCACCCTCCCTCTGTGCTCTGGTGGTTGCAATCGCCATGTGGATTATCCACACGATTGTCTTGGATGCCATCGCAGGCACCACCCCCACCCTCCCAGAAGCTGTACACAGATTCTGGTCTCATTTGGTGGACCACTTTCAGGTGTGGATGTTTAGATACCTCCCACCGCGTTGCTGACAGCTGGTCTCCTCCTGGTTCCCAGTTTGGTTCATCAAATCAGACCCTTTCCTCCACACGTGTTCAATTGTGGTTATGGCCCCTTTACACGCTCCCTCTCCCTCCCCATAGTGGCGTTCCCGCTGGCAACAAAAGATAGCATCGCTTCTCTGGGGTGCCTTCCCTGTTACTAAGTTTCGTTTCTTTTAGTCGACATTCAGAAGTGTCTGTCCCATGGTTGGCCTTCCTCGCAATAAATAGAAACAGTTTATTTTGACGAGATTGAGAGTTCTAAATGATATTAAAGTTTTACTATATTTTTGTTGGGAAGCCCAATAATTCAATTGTATTTAAAGATGAACCATAAAAACATAAACCAATCTAACATGAAATTATCACCTTCCCAGGAAGGTACTCTCCTATCTAGGAATCAAGAAAAGCACATAAATGCATTTGCATGCAAGTAAAGTCTCTCATTTATTATAGGTGCACTTTTTATAGAAGTGATGGGAATTTTAATAGCATAACATCACATATACTCATAGGATAGTGAAAATCTTCCCTCTTTAGTGTTATGTTAATTGCAATGTTAACATACTTGAACTTGAACTATAAATGGCCTATTTATAACCAATAAAAATATAAATACCCTTAGCTCATTCACTATAAATTAATATGTTTTTTGATAAGTCACCTCCTGTGAGGACAAATAACCCTAAGACGTCACTAATTTTTGACAGAAATTTTTTATAACCTTCAAAGTACCAACCTTCAAACTCTTCAAAATATCTAACATCTCTTCAATATAGTATTCTATATAATTGCATAACCTGTATTTTAATTCAATCCATGTTAACTATATCATGACTCTCAAGATTTGATTTTTAGAATTTGCATCCAGATATAACATTTCATAGGTCACCACCTATTACTAATTTATCTTTAAGTACTAGTAACTGTATGAGAGGAGTTATTAATTAATTCCATGCTCAAATTAAGTCCTGAAGGTTATGGAGAACAGACTGGAATGTCAACGTCCTCAAACCTTAACCTGATTGAATCAAACCACATTTCTTTTCACAATAAAATATCTTTAAGAATTAGAAAATACTTTATTGCTCAATTAAATTGATGCACTAATCAATGTGAAATTTCTGTTTTCCTTAGACATATAGGAGTTTAATAACCTCAACCATGATATTATAAGAGTTCAACAACTTACTCTGATAGTTTTTTACACGTTAGTGCGCAATATAAATTATATGAACATTCTAATCACTATATTTCTATCATCTTATAGGTCTTTTGAAGCTCTAAAATTAAGAAAAAGGAGGTCAGAGAAATATTATAAATCACACATATAGGCCTCTTGTGCGTTCCAGGGGACCCTCTGTGTAACTTTTGCCATGGTTGAATGACATAATTGTGGGGGTAAGTTGTTTGAAAAAGGCTGATTGGGATGAGGCCAAGAGGATCAAGCTGTCAGGTCTTCCTGACCTGGAGCGCACCCTGGACCAACGCTAGGTTATAGCAAGATATGCCCAAGTTAGTTCTGGGGGTGCACGTGATGGTTGGATGAGTAGTACATCCACCACTTCAAGATGTACTAGCTATATGGAGAATTATGACAGGTTTTTGTTTAGTCAGAGAACAGAGCTTTGAGTCTCGTTCAATTTATAATATTGCTAAACCCAGTAAAATTTAACTTCAGTCAATCACCTGAGTGCAAGCTTACTCATGTTAAAGTACAATGGTGGATGGGAAGTTGCATTTATTAGTTTGATTGGGTGCAGTGCCTCTCCCATTAGATGATGATTCCCAATAATAATTTAAAGACGATTTTTTTGACTAACCTTCTTTGTTAATCATCTTGTTTTAAAAACCAGTTTTATTTCATTTAATAAATAGTTCCTTAGTCTGACCTCTTTGCAAAAATCCTGGAGGAGGTCTTTAATAATATAGGTCATTTTAATTTGTCTAAACTACACATCGATTCTCTCACCTCTGGGAAAGCCTGAACCTCTCCAGATAGAGGCACCAAAGAACCTGGATTTAGATCTGCACTTGATAATGTACTTCTCCCTAAGGATTCAGATAAATACTCACATTTCTGGCTTATCTCATTATTTTTACAATTATATACACCCTCACCTTGGGTCCTTTTGGTACTGGTACCCTTCAGGGTTTCCTCTTCCAGGTGTTATTGTCAGGTTGTACCCTGGTGGCATGGCGGGGCATTCCCAAATACCTTCCCAGTAATGAAAGAGTTACATACACTCTCTTGACACCTTTTAACTCCTTCTAAACCTCCTGGATTAATAAGTGACACTCTAGTTCCTCCTTAAAAAGACCATTTATGTTAAACTTCTGCCAATTTACTTCACTTTCAGCTACTGAAGGCAACTCACAAAGTCTCCCAGTTTATATGAGATAATGTAAGAGAAAAAAAATTATATAATAATTCTCCATTTGATAAATTTTTGGTTGTTGATGTTTAGTATTGCTTTTCAAATCTTTATTTGTTGTGAAGCAAATAAATTTCATAAAAAGTTATAAAATAAAATCCTCAAAATCACATAAATTTAGGGTTTTAAAGGATTACTTTTTTAGTACTAGATGGTTTTAAAGGATTAATTTGAACCATGAAAACTGTACTATTAATCCTAGAAAATACAAATGTATCCCTATGGTTAACTTATGTAACTCAGGTGCCTTTAATTAGGAATGAGATTGAGTTATTTTTCTCTAACTCTAATAATCTATCTATATATCTTTTTATCTAAATATTTTAATATGTAAAGTACTTTCCAGCTACCCAGTTAGTGCCTTTAAGCAAAAATTTTGATTTTTTGTCTAAATAGAACATCTTAGAAGGTCACCACCTGATCCCACTAATTTTAAGTTTACTGAAATTTGTCTTGTAGGAGTCTTCACTTGGTGACGTCTTCCTCATTAATACCTGCATGTAAAAGAGGTCAGACTGGCCTTTTGACACCCTTCCGCACCTCAGACTTCTAGTATCCTACCTTATCTATTCTCTCATATAGTCATCTTGTATTTTACTAAATCTTTTTGCACAATTTCTCAAGAAACAATTAGGTATGGTCATGATTATTTTCTGCAGTGTATTGGGACTTGAAAAACTTTATATCTGATTCTGTGCAGTCTATGTAGAGTTTCATAGGCACAAAAGATAAATGTACAGTTATCAAAATACTTTAAAGGAGTATCGCTGGCATTCTTTTAATATATATAGAATCAATAAAGCTCAGAAACCCTAAGAGTGGTTGTTATTTCCACTTTGATTACACCTCTTTCAGATTGTTATTCTTAAGATTATAATAAGCATTAAGACCCAAAACTACAAATCTCTTGACTAAAGAATTTTTAAACTACCATCCTTCTCTATCCGCTCAATTTTCTTCTAATATCTAAATGAACTTTATCATCAAAAAGCAAACTAAATAGCCAACAGGGGATGTACTTAAAAAAGCACGTTATCTAAGGCTTACTCATGAGTTTTGTCACAAAATACTTTCTACTGGCCAGTGATTGTACATTCTTGATTTAAATATCTTCTTAAAATTAAGAAGACTCACCTTTCCCTGCAATCAATATGTAGGTTTTTACCTCCATGAATCAAGGTGCTTCATCTAGAGTATTCATTTGCAACCATTAGGCTATTAATTAAACAACCTTTATTTTAACTTCTTCAACTTCACCTTATACTGTTGAATACCTCCCTCATGTGCAAAGGCTTTCTAAAAAATAATTTTATAGACATATAGTATATTATCTATGATTTATGTGAAAAGACTATCTTATGAGTTAACTGTCCAAACTGTATTCCATAAAATTATAATGTATAACATTAGAGGAGTTTATCCTTGTTTTTTAGACCTGCATTATATATAAATCAATTCCAATACAGCTTCTGCCATTGTATACCACCATCCCTTAAATTTGGATAGGGGAAATCATGGCTAAAGCCTTTTACAACTGAAGCTTCCCTAACTAAGTCTGCAGTTGCCCTCACCAATTATATTTGCTTGATTGTAGAGCCGTTAGTATAGAAAAACTAATTTTCTCACATTAACCTATTCATCATTTTCTGTAGCACTGCTAGGATGGCTATTTCTCTAAGTTTTTTGTGTTTGATGAAATCCAAAATGAAAAATAAAGTAATTGTTTAATTTTTTCTCACTTTAATATCAGTGTCTTCTTGATTTAAAATCTTCTTCCCTTACCCCCTATATACGTGACTAAGTTGCCCTTATAAACTAAAAATCTAATTTTTGTTTAAAACGCTATAGAGTGGATGCCCTTAGGTGAAACTCTCCTTACCTGCAAGCAACTAATTTTGTGCATTATTCTTTGGCTTACTACCTTAGTTTCTTTCTTCTCTGAATATAAAATGGCTTTAATAAAGAAACCTCACCACTTTTTACAAAGCTAATGAGAAAATCAGATATTTTTTTTACAAAACTATGTCCTCTTAAGAGCAAAATAGCCTCACCCAGATACTATATTAACTCATGATACACCTAGCTCTCTTTAATGTATTAATTGTGTAAGACCTGGGGTCACCCCCTGAGCCTCAACTGAGAGGAAAATAACTTCAGGACTAATAAGGGAAAAAATAAGCCTGTTAACTCCTTTATCAATCAGGAAATTATAGCCCATGCTGTTGATTAGAGGTGAATGACAGCTTACCCCTTTGGTTGCTTCTAAACCCTCTTCTTATCACCAAAAATTGGTGGTGAAGATCAAGAGGGTGTGTCAGGAGGTGGTATTGTCCAAAAGCCATTGCCAGCAGAAACTTTGCGGCCTCCCGCCCTGCCAGAAGGCATCCTCAGTTGGTTCAGGTCCCAGTATTATTAAGTTGATATTAAATGATAATGAATTATTCAAATCAACCCTGGATTAAAAATCGCCTTTATCACTTTGGGGAATGATAAGATTTGTGCCAGTTTCAATGAAGTTTAAATGGCGAATATTTTTATAATATAATTAAGGGATTTCCATCCATGCAGAAGTTACCAAAATTGCCATGAGCAGTGAACTCCAATATGAGCACCAAAAGCTCAAATCCCTTCTGAATGATCTGAGGTAGTTATTAAAGATCTTCTAGTCAGGGATCATATGAACCTGCCAAATCAATTGGATCAGATTGTGTCCGCTGGAATCCTCCACATTCTGCTACATCATTCTAGAAAATTACCATAACTTACACGATTCTTGACTTTGACTAAAGTTATAAATGTACTTGAAGATTAAAATAAAGATAGCATTGTTTACAACTATATATTTTTCTTAGGCTTAACTAGAGATAATACCTGCATTTTAGCAGAGATTTGTCTCGGCAAATATCACTTTTCTTTTAAGTATTGCCTTAGTGACTAAAGGTCTACTAGGAGATACCGCTGGAGCTAAAATGACTGTTACTCATGTAGCCTTTAAAAGAACCCGGCCTTTTGAATTACAACAAAAAATCTTAATACTGGTGCTCCCAGGCAGGTACCTTCTGAGGCTACCAAGTGTTAATATACCTTCCCATGAACAGCCTAGAGACTGCAGCCCTACCAATATAGAGGAGAATGTGGGCTTGACTTGATGTGTCACTTTGTAATAGTAAAGATAATCCCCTTCTAAGCACTCAAGAGCTTGAGTTTGTCACGATTGGAAAAACCCCAGTTTTGACCGCCATATATTTAAATATTTGTTTGGTGTACTGACAAGCAACCAAAGCGGCTTAACCAAGTAGGGAGAGGTTTGGGGCACCAACAGCGCCAAACATTCACTACTACTAGTTGGCTATGTAATGGTTGAATAGTGGTTGGTCCAACCCAACTATACAAAAGCTTACTCAAAATAAGACACATGAAAATGACCACAGGTATGAGAGGTATGCAAACCCCAAAACATCCTTTATTTCTTTGCCCAGGAACTTAAAAAACAAAGGTGCCCGCTGACCATAGCTCATCTGGAGAGCAACCAAAAATGCTCCCCAGGAAGGGAATGCTAGGGTTAGAATTCCAAAGCGAACTTCAGAATGGGCAGGCGTGCCTTATAAAGGCAGCGCTTCAGGGGCCTCACCCAAGCTATTGATTAGGCTCACACAACCCATAATCTACAACTTGGGTGAGGCACAACCCAGCGCCCCAACGACCAAACCAAAACATTTAAAGCAATTTGACTCAGATTTGGAAAATCTGAATCTGAGTCAAAATGTAATGATCGAGACAAACTCAATTGTTACATTACCCCCCACTAGAGGAGGGGCCCCTCAGAAGAAGGCCGCCGCAACAAGGGCTTCCTGAGGCGAGTTACCTCAAGCCCCAGGAAAATCAGCCCAAATAAACTTTGTACCCCTCAAGGGAAACACAATTTGTGAGAGCAAATCAGAACTGGGCTGCTGGAATCAGCCATTTCAGCACAAGGATGCACATCCAGCACATGGCTGTGTTGCGCCCCCTCCCAAGCTACTGTTGGTGAAGGTCTTCCCATCCTGACTGAGAAGGCGCTTTCACCAAAGAAAACGTGAGAAGGGTGCGCAGTCCAGCGCTGCTGAATGGTCCCAGCCTGAGGATGCACGCCCAGCACTAGGCTGTGTTGTGCCACCCCTGAGCTCCCATTGGCGATGGTCTTCCCATCCTGACCAGGAAGGCGCTTTCGTCAAAGAAAATGTGAGAGGGGTGCACAGTGCAGCGCAGCTGGACGTCTGACCTCTTTCCATGTGGACCAACCACAGGTGATGGAGCCCTGCTTAGACAGGTCCCCTCAGTGCCGCCAAATCCCTGGTGAGTGGAAGGCCCCACTAGGAAATTGAACCAACGGTCACTTCAAGTCCAGGGTTGGCCATCAGTCACCAGCTCCCACTGGTGCTGGTTCCTTGACAACCAGGACCAAGTGACCACTGAGGTCAGTCCAAAATGGGGATTGGCAGCGTGCAACGCACATTTGATTTTGGAATTATGCCACAATTAGAAATCCCAGTTCCAACTGCCATATATTTACATACTTGTTTGGTGCACTGACAAACAATTAAAGCGGCCCAACCAAGTAGGGAGAGGTTTGGGGCACCAACAGCGCCAAACATTCACCTACTACTAGTTGGCTATGTAAGGGTTGAATAGCGGTTGGTCCAACCCAACCATGAAAAAGCTTCTTTAAAATGAAACACCAAAAAAACCACAGGTATGTGAGGTATGCAAACCCCAAAACATCCTTTATTTTTATTCAGGAACGTAAAAAACAAAGGTGCCCGCTGACCAGAGCTCGTCTGGGGGCAACTGACAATGCTCCCCAGGAAGGGAATGCTAGGGTTAGAATTCCAAAGCGAACTTCAGAATGGGCAGGCGTGCCTTATAAAGGCAGCGCTTCAGGGGCCTCACCCAAGTCATTGATTAGGCTCACACAAGCCTAATCTATAACTTGGGTGAGGCACAACCAACGCCCAAAGCGACTAAACCAAAACACTATAAAGTGATTTGACTCACATTTAGGAGAATCTAAATCCAAGTCAGAATGTAATGATTGAGACAAACTTGATTGTTACAGAGTTCAGAGTGACAATGATTCTGACTATATCAGCCCCTGATGAAACCCTTTACCATATCCAGGTTGCGGAAGTAGCTGATACCATTACAGATTTACTGTCTGGAATTGTTAATCCTAGAGAAGGATCCAGCCATATTCACTCTTCATGAGTTTTTCCCAGTTTGCAACATATGTAATTCTCACCTGACCTTCTTAGTACAGAAGTAGGGGTGGCGCAGATGGAAACCTATCTCCATCTATTAATTCACCCCACCTTTCATCATAAGATGTAGTTACAGGCTTACATCACATATTATCCAGCAGCAACTGGGACTAGCCCAGAAAAATTTATGCTCAACTCCACGACTTCTATGAAGATGCATCCAAATTTGGGTGGATAATAGTGAAGCCATCCTTAATAATCTCTGGGAGATTAATGATGTTCAAACCCATTTGGACCAAATTGACAATGGAGTTATCCATTAACTACATGGAAAACTCACTCAATGGATGGCCCATACCACCGCCAACCTGAAACAGTGAGTGGAATGCACTTTGTCTGATTTTATCAAGCAGATTGATGAGAATCATCAAATCACTGACTTTTAAAAAACCTTAAGTGCCAAAATATAGCAACTGAGCAAGAGGATTGCTATGCCACCAGTTCAAAAAGCTATTATCCAACGAGAATCTCCCAGCACAACTGGCCTTACTGGCCCTAAAGGGGGGCAATGGACCTCAGGGCTTGAAGGTCCTTCATGTGCCCCATGGGCTTCCTCATCCAGTGGCCCTATTTTAATCAAAATCACAAAGCTCAAAATAAATCCCTTGAGTTACAGCTGCTGAAGTTGGCTTGGGGAGCATGGATGAATATAGAAGGAGAGTTTCTCAATGAGGATCTAACTCTAATCTTATTATACAATATATTTGTTTCCTTACACAAAACCTGTTCCCAATTGACCACCTCATTGCAATCCCATCAGACCCAAGTGAACAACAAACTTAATTAGATAAATGCTAAATTCCAAGTAATGGAGGATAAGCAAGATACCATATCATCCAAAGTAGCAAGCCAGTCCGCCATAATAAGACTTTACACTGACTCATAAATACCAAAACCTCCCTCAAACATGTTAACACCTGCTACACTACCCTCCGGATGATATGGATGATTTCTGCCATCATGCTGATAAAGTCTATCCCTCAACCTGACCTCAGAATTACTGAGCCAACTGAGTCTGACTAGCCTCTTTCACCAGCTATCCATGCTCTATCTGATTTTGTTGGATACTACAAAACCACTTGTCAGAAAATCTATATGAATGGACGATAAGCCTAAATAACTACTGTAGGATCATTGGCTATCCGTCAAAATAGATCATAATAAATTATTATTGATCAATCTAAGATGAGTTGATGCCAAGCGAGTCAACCTCAGCAAATGAGAGAATTATGCCAGAGCTTCAATGATGAGGCAAAACCCAAAAATATTGAATAAGGGGTAAATAAGCTGAAGGGTTAAAATGCCCATAAAAAACGAAGATATGAGTGAGAGGTGAAGATAAGTAAGGGGGTCATTTAGATTAGAAGTAAAAGTTTGAATACTAAGAAAAAGGAGAGTTAGTAGTAAAAGTTGAGTATTTTATATTATATTAAATAAAGTATTGTTGCCAAAGCAATTGCTTTGTGTTTTTATTACATTTATTAAGTTTAACTTGGGGACTGAAGATCTCCATATTATCCGTCCATTGCTCAGTGGGATTGACCCTGTGCAACCCCTTTGGCATATCTCCAATATATTGCCAAATTATATCAGTGGTTCTCGCTACAGGGGGGCCCATTGATCAATACGCAAAAATATCTATTTTGCCAAGCAATGGCGCAACTGGCTCAACTTGAGGGGACACTACCCCAGTTTATTGAGCTATCTCAATATGCGGAGCTAAAACTCGTTCTGGATACACTACTTCAAATGCAAAAAATGCTTAGGAAGGAAAATAAGGGTATAATGGACCAGCTTGACAAAGCCTTCCACCAACTGCACCTGGTTAGTGGCCAAGCCAGCTAACTTGCCAATTGCTTGGATGGCACTACTGAGCAGCTACACTGTGCAATGCATAAACTGAATAGTGTTGCTAGAGATGAAGAGGTCTGCATTGACAATATGCCCCAATTAACCGTAACAAAAACTTACATGGATTCTGTAAGAAGTTCAAATTTACAGTAGAGGGGTCTTTGGATTGGTGCAAAACTAAACTGTTGTTGTCCGCTCTGGACATAGAGAGTGCAGATCAAGCTATATGTTATCTTAAGATTAGCACCATAAACTATCAGAAGGTGAAGGAAATTGTGCTCTGTCTGTTCAGGGGTTTGGCGAAGATGGTGCAACGCAGGGCCAACTTTTTAACAATATAATTTTTAATGGAACAAGTCTTTGGTTGAGCTCGCAGAGCAATTCATGACTGAGGCCCACATGTTAGTGGTAGCAGACATCTTAACCAACAAGGATGTGATCATTGTGATGATGGCAGCTGTTAAGCCATATCAGGAGCTGTATAATACTATGTTCCCTATTCTACGAGAAGATTCAATTATATTGCAAATCATCAACTATTTACACCATCTATCTGTCACTTTTAGTGCTCCAAACGTGGAATGAAAAGCCCCTACAACTGTTACCAAAATTTTTTTGGGAAATAGAAAACAATGATTCAGCTATAATTCGTTGGCTAATACATGGGCACTCAACCCTTTGGCGGTTCCTTTCTGCCCTCACTATGGTCACTTGGCTCATCCTTGTTTGAATTACAATCCCTCAGTTAATTTCCAACCTAGGTTTTCAGGAGTACCGCAGATACATGAGTCATATACTAATGTCTGCTTCTCTTGTGGCTGAAGAGGTCATTATGTGGCTAACTGCCCTGGCAACCCACATGCCTATGCAGTACCCCCAACCTGACTGAACAGGGAAAAGTTTGAGCTGAGTAGAGATGGGACGCTCTACCTCCGCTGATTTAAATTTATGTCCCTGTTAATTCTATTTATTCCCTTTGTGTTGGGCATGAGACCTACCCTGACGATTTATTATATTTAATAAACCTTCCGTGATGTCTACAACTCCCCACTGAAGGTATATAATAGGAATAAAGATTTGGAGCTTTACCAAGATGTACAAAAACTGTACTCCTGAAAAATCCTTGAGCATAATGTTGTGGGTGAAGCCAGCGCCTCCTTAGATGTGGCCACATTAGAGGGTGTGAATGATACAATATCAGTAGAAGAAATTGTTCAAGAGTATCCTCATGTTGGTACTGATTTTGTCAATTCTCTTAATAAAAAGAAGTCCTTAGATGTGCATGTGATAAACACCAACATTTCTTCTTATTTGGAGTGTATATACTGTGATATCTTCATAGGAAATACCAAAATTTAAGTAATTACAGATACCAGCGCCCCATCAATATAATATCCACCCAGCTAGTGGCTAAGCTTCTGCTGAAGCCTGATGTGGAACATTATGTAGTGTATGGGACTGAGAGGCACAAGGCACTGTTGTGGAGGGTGCATACAGTGCATTACCTTTAAGGTTCAGGTTGGTCAGTGCATTCGCTCTGGCTGTGGTTTTTCCTAATAATAATTATGACATGCTGATTGGGGCCAAATTATGCAGCAATTTGGGGCAGTGGTCAATATGGCGGAGGGAATCTTCAAGATTTTGGTGCAATGGATCCCCATTAATTTTAACTCCAGTGGAGTCCCAAAAACCCCATTTACTCTAGTAAAATTAATCTCACGTATAGAAATGGGATAATTCTTGTTTGCTAATGGCAGATGAAGTGGAAGACCAGAGCTCTCCTTAACCACATTTACAAGTATAATGGTATTACACTAAGGGCTGCAACCATCTTGTTGGATTTTTAACTAGGTGATATTCCTCACATATTAAAGAAATTAGTGTAATAATTAATTGAGGATGATTGCTGATTAGTTTGCTAAAATTCATTTCTTATTTAATGATAACCCCAATTTGTGCTCCCCATTTGGGTGGGTTATACTGTCTTAATCCATAGGATCATGAAAGTTTTGGGGATCATCCCTGATAAGAAATAGATAAGTCTCAACACCAGCAACTGAGGCCAAGGTTGTTGAGATAATTAATATTATCAATTAAGATGGCAAATTGCTCAAATTTGACGTCAAGAGTATCAGGAAACAATCCCAATAGAGTTTTTATTTAATTTTGACATTGTAAAATTATGCTGAAGATGTAAAACCACTTAATACTAATTGTACATGTTCAGTGGAAACATAGCTTAACGCCAACTGCCAAATTATGGGTCATTGTGAGATTTTCCAACGAAAAGCCAATATATTTGTTATCAAACGTCTGACAATGATTTTGTTTCCCCAGATCTGAATACCAGCAACTTATGCTAATGACGTCAAATCAATTAAAATTTATTACTTAATTCAAAACACTATTTGACTTCACAAGAGTATTATGAATAATCCACAACAGCAATTTGGTTTTATTTGACACTGATAACTTATGCCAAGTATGTCAATATATTTATTTTTTTTTTTAGTACTAGATGGTTAGATTATTACAATATATTTAACTAATTTAGATTATTACAAATCAAGGATCAATGTAATCATGGACATTTGAGGATAAGTATTGCCAGTGAGAATGCTGACAAATACTAAGCAGGGAGAATCACCAGTAAGTGCTGACAATGCTGGCAATAAATGCCAATGATGCGGACAGGCAAGAAATGCCTATAAATAGTTTGATCTCTCTCTTAATAAAAACTATCTTCAATTAACATCATTGCTTAGCTTGTAAAGGTGGGGCTCAAGATCCTCAGAGTTAGGTTCTGGGTTAAAACACCTGGAGTGGCCAACGCAACCAACTCACAACCTTGAACCAGATGGAAACCCCACATGAACTTAGGCAACTAGCAACAACAATGATGAACTGGAAAGATTGATGGGTAATATCCCAGGGGAGTCAATATAGGCCACTGAACCACAATTGTTGGACAATTCCCAAAGTAGACCTCTGAGCCATAACGGTTAGTCAAGCCTCAGAAGGAGAAGTTGTTGGTCTGCTGGGTCAAGGGGTTGTCCCGCAAATTTATATGGAAAAGTCGCCAATAATTGTGAAAAAACAAGGGTCAGCAGTTTTCATACTGTTTGGCCTGGCACATTAATGGACTCACCTATTATTAATAACTAAAATTATTAAACACACATTAAGTATACCTTCCAGGCATCAGGTTATAGTAGGGATGAAGCTTAAAATAGACGTCCACGAAGGTCTATATGGTGAAATTATGGGGCCCTACCATCAATCACAGCTCAAACCCCATGTGTCTCTTGGACTACTGTTACTGGTTCTTGGAGAAGTGAAGTTCTTTTTAGCAAACCTACAGAAGGAGCCTATGGTGGTTCAAAGACACCAAGTGGGGGCTTTTCTGCAACTGACTCCAATTGATGAGGTTCACCATATACATGACTTTGGTTCTTGGGAGGACCTCAGTCTACCTAAAAACCTCATCCAATGTAATGACTGTGGTACTGCGTAAGGCCCTTACTGGGATGTTGGAAGAACAGAAAGATAGGGTTATGGCCCTGTTTGAAACATATCTGAGACATAATTGCATCAGACGACCACAATTTGGGATGTTCCCGCAGGATGGTGCATCAGTTGGTATGGGAGACCACAATCCCATTTGATCATGGCCTATCCATTGCTCAAAAGCTGTGGAAGAGGGTGTATCTAAGGAAGTAGATAAATTGATTAAACAGGAAATGTTAGAGCCATCAAAGAGCCCCTGGGAATTACCAGATCTAATTGTTAAGGAGAAGGATGGCACCAACAAAGTAGTAATTGACTACTAGAAGCTTAACCATATCACAAAAAAAATTCATAAACACTCCCACAAATCAATGATTCTCTGGATCAGCTGGGTGGTGTCAACTATTTCATGGCTATGGACTTGATATTGGGTATTGGAAAATTGAGTTACCAGCGATGGAATGGGAGAAATGCGCCATAATCACCTTAAAAGATTGTTCCAACCCACGTGTATGCCTCAAGGGTTACGCAACGCCCTGGCTATGTTCCAGTGGGAAATGGACACCATCTTGGGTGACCTGAAGCTGTCTTGTGTTCAAGTCTACCTCGACAATATCAACATGTTCTCGCAGACATTCACAGAGCATTTAGACCATTTAGAGCAAGTGTTCTGCTGACTTGCCGAAGCTAACATAAAATCAAACCTCAAAACGCCACTTTCTTAAGGATCAGTTGGTTTACCTTGGGTTTGTGGTAGACTCTAAAGGGCTTAGACCTCAGCTAGCAAAGGTAGAAGCTATATGTAAGATGACCCAGCCAGGCAACAAGAGGGATATCCAGGTGTTTTTAGAAATGGTTAGGTACTCCCAACGGTTCTCCCTAATTCCAGCTTTATTGGGGCTCCAAACTTTGAGTTATTATATAAGAATGCTACCTTTGACTGTACTGAGCGTTGTCAAAACGCTTTCAATGTTTTATGGACTGCATTGGCTAGTGCTCCCATTTTTCATTACCCTAAATTTAAAGTAATCAAGGTGGGTCAACCTTGGGACGAATATACCACACCGAAATTTGTTTTTATAGCCAGTACAGGTTTTGTACATGCGTTGAACAAAACCTGCACTAGAGTTGATGCAGGAATTACCCTGCCAGGATAACCACCCTTTGCAATACCCTAATTTTGAGAAGGAATTTAATGTGCAAATGGATGCATCTCTTTACACCATAGAGGTGGTATTATCCCAGAAGGATGATAATGGCGTGGAGCACCCCATTTATGTTGTAGTTGGAACAAAAACTGACAAAAACACATTATAATGTGACTGAGAAGGAATTCTTAACTGTGATTTATGCATATAAGAAGTTCTGAGTATACCTTCACAAAGTAAAATTCAAGATCACAACGGATCATGTGTCATTGCGTTGGTTACAGAATCTTCGTGAGTCCAAGGGGCGCCTTTCTAGATGAGCCCTCAAGCTGCAAGCTTATATTTTTGAAATACTACATCATCTTGGCGCAAAGCACCAAAATGCTGATTGCTTATCTTGGCTACCAACTATTGCAGTAACAAAAAATTTGGGCGATTTGCTGCATGAGAAGTTGGTCAGTGGTTGATATGCAGATGAACTGCCACAAGTTAGTTAGGCACTTGATGGGATTATGGCTGATACGGTCCAGAAAAATGGGAAGGTATATAAATAGATTGGTAACAATATGCTGGATTTCTCAAAACCCTCTTCCCAATCAGACATTATTTTGAGCACGCACAAGGTGGTGGGCCATGGAGGATTGCGCAAGAAATTGGAGTTCTTATTACCTTGATACTATTGGGAAAGCATGCACTTTGATGTTCTGGAGACAATTTTCTGCTGCCACCAGTGTCAAGTGGTTAAGCCGCTCCACTAGAAGACCTCTTACCAGCGGTGAAACCTCATTTTTTTGGCACATGGTATCCATTGATGTCGTTGGGCATTTTCTGACAGGAGCAAACCAGTCTAAGTATATCCTGGTGGCAATTGACCACTTGACCAAGTTGATTGAAGCATGAAAAATATGGGATCTGGGGGAATTATTGTGGATAAGTTTGTAATGGAATGTATAATTCAGCGTCATAACTGCCCTCAATTAATCCTTACTGACAACGGTACTAATTTCAACTCCCACATTCTACCCAAGCTAAATGAAATAATGTCCATCCGCGGGGTTATAACAACCCCATATCACCCCCAATCTGACAGAATAGTCAAATGGGTTAATGGGACCCTGGTGAACATCCATTGGAAATTGGTAACAGATAAAACTTCTTATTGGAGTACCCTCCTTTCCACCGCCGTTTTTGCCTACAACATAAGCTGCTATTCAAAGATGGGGAAGAAACCCATCCAGTTGCTTTATGGACAGCACCCTGCTTGGCCTGCACTCCTTTATGCCTGTGTAGAAGATATGGGTGGGGTGGACTCACAATGCTATTTAACAGTTCTGATGAATACCTTGATCAAGCTGCAAATGGAAGCATACTCCTTTAGTTTGGCTAAGAAAATCATGAGTCAGGCTTCTGACCAAGTATGGCATAGTGAGCTTAGGAAGTTCAAAGAAGGAGAGCTGGTCTTATTCTATGATCAGCATGCGTTTTAGAGGAAACATAAGCTATCTAGTATCTGGATTGGCCTTTTAAAATAATAGAGAAAACTGGGGTAGATGCCTATACTATCAAAGACCAACAAGTGGTCAGATCATCAACCAAGTGCATGCTAAATTCCTTTGGGCATATAAGCAACAATAGAGACTTATCCAAAAAAAAACAAAAAATAAAAATATAGAATAACATATAAATAATGAAGAAGTATAAAAGCTTTAGTTTAATTAGAAATCGTTGCAAGTGTACTTCCACTAAGCCATTTTAGATCCCCTTGCTTTCTTGATTTTTTTATGTGCATCTTGATCTTTGCTTGGTGAAATTCACGTTTTTTCTTTTTCTGCCGCTTCATGGGTGGCGCAGATTCACTGGACCCTTCTTGGGTTGGTGGTGGGGGTGGAGGCTGCTTGTTGGGGGTGAGGGAATCAATATCTGCTCCAGAGATATTGCGCCAGCAAATGAAGGGTAGGATGTGGCGGAGAAACTAGGAGAGGATGAGAGACTGGGTACCCAGGGTAAGAGGCAAGGTGGCAATAGCTTGGCTGGCAGATTGAAGAGTACCCACCTTTTTCCCATTAAGAGCAAAGCCTGCAACCAAATTTTATTATGGTCTTAGGAAATTAAGGAGTACGCGATGAAAGGGGGCTGGAGTCAAAGGGGCTTGCAAATAAGACGGTGAGTTCCAGCTCATGGAGAAAAGGTTGCACCCAGCGCCAGGAAAAAAAACTAGGAATTCCTCCATGCTGGGATAAGCATTTGAGAAAAGAGCAGCCACTGTAAAAGCTTCTCGCCATGCCCACTCAAGGGCCACTCAGTGCCTCTCCATCACTAATCCTAACTCACCTGCAGGATGGAAGAAGACCATGTTTCCAATGAGTGCCATTATGTGGAGGTATTAGGCTGGGTTGTTTTCATCAAGAGCGGTGAATGCTGCGGCAACCCAGATCACATGTGATACAGCCAGTTGTTTTGAAATTCATCCCTAGTGACTGGAAGTGGGTTGGAGGTGGGGGAAGGACCCCAACCAGCTGTGTATCACCCACCACACAAAGAATAGCATCCGCAGACTGACAATACTGCAGGATGAGGCTTGGCGAGAGGTGGTAGCACTAGATGGCTAAAACTATCCACTAGGAGCTGAGCTGCTTCATTATATAAAGAGCCTTGGCTCCGCTCTCCTCCCTCAGAATAACTGGGCCATTATGTCACCAAATAAAGTGCAAGGAATCCATATATCCAATTGATTTAAGAAAGAGCTCCTCCTAGGCCAGAAGGGTCACGGCGTCAACTTTGGCCCCTCCTATATTGCGTGAGGGAAGGGGGAACTGGGGGAGAAAAATGCGGCCTGGGTCATCCAGATCCGCGCTGAACCATAACTGAAGGAAAAATTCAGAGTTTTAAGGTCTTAGTTGTTGTTGTGTTGTTGGATACATCAGGTAATGATTGAAGCGTAGTTCTGCAGCTTATCATCCAGTCAAGGGTGTAATGTCAGGAGATTTATATAACTGGACAATAAGCCTAAATAACTACTGGTGGATCATTAGTTATAATCAAGATTAGGTTTAAATAATTATCATTGATTAATCTAAGATGAGTTGACGCCAAGCGAGTCAACCTCAGCGGATAAAAGAAATTATGCCAGAGTTTCAATGAGGAAAAATCCCAAAAAAGTAATGAATAAGGAGTAACTAAGATGAAGGATTATAACTGACCAGAAACAACAAAGATATGAGTGAGAGGTGAAGAGATGTAAGGGGTTGTAAGGAGAGTGTCTATAACTCTCCTGTTTCCAGCATGGTGGTGCTTGGTGCACAGAGCCAACGCACGGAAATAGCCTTTAATACCAAAGTTATCAGAGCCCAGCAGAGGGTGCTGGAGCAATAATAACTTAAGAGAAAGAGTGTGATCATTATAACAAAAACACCACCAAAAATGATGCGGTGCACAACGGGGAAAAGGGGAAGCATCCCAGGATAGAGGAATCTGGGCGAACCAAGGGTGCACTAGGGGCTAACCTGATTATCTGTAAAATTGTTTGGTGAATGTAGAACGAGACTTCCTCAAAGGGTCCTCACACAGGATTGTTCAGAATAGCATTTTAATAAAAATGGTAAAATGGGGAAATTTTATTGGGAAGTTGACCAACAAGGAGTGTTGTCATGAGAACATATTTAAAATGAGTCAAGGTAGTTATGGGCCTGCAGAAGTGGTCTAAGCCTTGACGCTCCAATAGGCAAATGCTCCCATCAAGTTTGGTCAAATAAACTGAAACTGTCTTCACTCGAGTGATTGATTGCAACCATATTCTACCCAATACATAATTTTATAACTTAGATGAGTTTTAAAGCCCCGTTTACAAATTAACCAAATCAAACCGTCTTACGTTGTTATATAGAAATCTGTTTTAACGTTTGGGATGACACAAGGGGCTGAGCGTTTTGCACCTCATTAGTACCAACCTGGGCATATTGGGCTTGTACCCAGCGTTGGTCTAACGTGTGCTTAAGATCAGGAAGAGCCTGAAGTTTCACCTTCTGGGCCTCCTGTCGCCCAGCCTTATCCTTGCATTGGTTCCCACTATCATGTTGTTCAACCATGACATTACCCTCTCCTCCTTCTTGGGCTCCACCCCCCTCCAGGGGCATTTGCTAAGGAGAAGTTCTTATGTGCAGGTGGCAACTTCATAGCAGCAACGGAAGGCTTGGACTTTGATCCTGCAGCCTCAGGAAAACGATTGTGGGATGATTTGATCAGGCCTTGGGCATGTATGCAGTCATGTGCTGGCACTCAACTGTTCTCAGCTGCGTCAAACCCCTTCCAGGATACCAGGAATTGAGACGTCTTTTAACCTGGCGGGAGGCTACTATTTCCTCCACTTCCCATTCTGGCACCCCATCCACGAGATAAGCCTCAGGAGTCTCCAGTGGGGGCCCTTGAACAAAGTCAATTTGCTCTAATGAAAGACTGAGAAGATTTAAAACGCAGAGGGAAGATCCAACTGGTATGAGGCATGACCCACCTTTCTATAACGCGGTAAGGTCCAATCCTCTTTGGACCCAGCTTTTTGCATGGCTGCTTGATAGGGATGTTTCGAGCATCAAGCATCACGAGATCCCCTTCCTTGTATGCTGGACCCACTCAGCGCTTCCCATCAGCGTTCTCCTTATAAACTAGCATAGCCACCTCCAAACTTGTGAAACCCCTTGGTGGACCTTCTCGATGGTCTTAGCAAAGTCTACCACTGCTTCAACTTTAAAACAACAGCTAAACTCCATGTTAAAGGCGGGGTTGAAGCCATGGTTGGCAAAAAAGGGGGAACAACCAATCGAAGAGTGCAGAGTATTGTTGTAGCTAAACTGGGCCATGGGAAGGTAAGAAACCCAATCTTAATAATCTGCGGCGGTGTAACACTGCAGAAACTGTTCCAAACACTGGTTCACTCGTTCTGTCTGCCCATCTGATTGAGGGTGACAGGTAGTTGAATGGCAGGGGTGAATTTGAAGAGCCTTACACAACCCTTCTCAAAATATGGAGGTAAACTGGGGTCCCCGGTCTCTGATTATTTCTTGCGCAACCCCATGGAGCGCAAAAACATGAGTGACAAAGAGCCTAGCCATCTCAGCTGCAGTTAATTTCTTTCTGCTTGGAATAAAGTAGGCGAACTTTTTAAAACTGTCCACCACCACCATGATGGCATCGTAACCATCAGAGACAGGTAACTCCACAATGAAATCCACTGATAGGGAAGTCCAGGGCCCTTCAGCCTTTTAGACTGGTACCAACAACCTCACTAGAGGTTGCCAATTGGTTTTCATCTGATTGCAAATCAGGCACTCTTTACAATACCGCCCCACCTGAGCAGGCAAGCCCTTCCAATTGTACGTGCATCATATTAACTCCAACATTTTTGCTTTACCAGGATGACCAAGGTGAGTCCATCATGATGGTACCAGATGATTTCCAGGCGCAGTGGTCCAGCAGGAACCCATAGGCGCCCCTGAAACCACACCATCTCAACCTTCACATGATAGTCCCTGTAGAGATCCTCTTGATTCAAAGCGCTCTTAGCAAGTATCATAGTATATTCAGCTGCTAGCGGCTGAGAAAGGACAACCTTTCTGAACGTACTATGTTCCTCCACATTTTCCAGAGGGGCAAGCGCTGACCCGCTGGCCGGGGGAGAGGGAAGTGGGGACACAATTTTATTTTGTGGAATCATCAACTGTGTTGTGAACTTCTACCTCCTTGGGATTGGGCGCTAAAGCAGGGTTGCGTCTCAAAGCATCCGCTAAACCATTATCCTTGCCCTTGATGAACTCATAAGTGAATGAAATTGGGAAAGGGTCTCATTCCAACAGGTCTGCCGTGGGGTTAGTACATGAGGAGCGCGGTAGTACAACAAGGCACGGTGGTCTGTATGTACCCAGAAAGGTTGGGATGAGCCATGCGAGTGATGACGCCAATAAGTCAGCGCCTCCACCACTGCCAGTAACTCCTTATCATAAACGGCGTAATTTAACTCTGGCAAAGACATCTTCCTAGAAAAATATTCCACCAGATGCTCTATTCCATCTTCGCCTACTTGTAATAAAGAAGCTGCTATGGCGAAGTTGGAGGCATCCATAGACACAATGAACTCTTTGGAAGGGTTGATATGGCAAAGGACCGACGTGGACAACAGGGTGCACTTCACTGCTTGGAAAGCATCCTCCAAAACGGAGGACCACTGAAACACCTTTGCACCGCTAGCCTTATATAAGGGTGCTGCCAGCTCAGAAAGATTCAGCATGAACTTCTTGAGGAACGTACATGTCCCCAAAAAGCTTCTCAATTCCTTGACTGAGGTGGGAGTGGGCCACTCACAAATCGCCTTCTCCTTGTCTGGAGTTATCATGTGTCCTTGGTCAAACACGACGTTGCTCAGAAAAGTGACCTGGGACTTGAAAAATTCACACTTGCTTATCTTCAGCGTAAGGCTGGCTGCCTTTAAACTCTCCACCGCTTGCCAAAGGTGCACTGCATGGGACTCATAGTCAGGGGAAAATACCAGAATGTCGTCCATGTAGGCAACCGCGCATACCCCTAACAAGTTCCCTAACGCTGCATCAATGCTGCGTTGAAAGATAGCAGGGGCATTATTAAGCCCAAAGGGCATGACTCGAAACTGGAAGATCCCTTTATGGTGAGGAATGCAGTTAACCACTCTTGTCCCTTTTTAATCCAAATCTGATTGAACGCATTGAGGCAATCCATCTTTGAGAAGACCTTCGCCTTCTCCACATAGCGTGCAATCTGTGTTCTAAAGGGATGGGATGGAGGTCTGGTACAGTAACGTTATTGAGGTTCCCATAGTCTACGCAGGGGCATAGAGTACCATCAGCCTTCTCCACAAAGAGAAGTGGGGAGAAAACAGGGGAGGTCCACTGAAAAATCGCGCCTTTGTCTAACTGCTCCTTCACCCACACATCTAATGCCTCTTCCTCCCGGATGGTCAAGTGGTAAATGGGAGAAGAATATGCACCAGATCCACAGTGAGTTTGAAGTCACAGTCATACTCAGAATGATCAGGTAGTGCGTCAGCTGAAGCTGCATCAAAGTAAGATTCCAAACCCTCCAAACAAGAAGGTAGGTGAACCACCACAGTGGACTCTAGCGTAAAGGCAAGGCTAAGGGTGTGAAGGTGGGTCCAGTGGGGCAAGTCGCCCTGAGCGTCAGCCTCAGACAAAGGAACAACAAGTGTACAACCATTCTTTATTGTTAGGGATAGGGTATTCTCTTTCAAGTTGGTTCTAACATCAAACTTCCGCCACTACTCCACACCCAAAATGATAGGGTACAGGAGGTTTTTGATAGCTTGGAAGTGATAAGACATGTGGTATTTGCCAATCTGATAGTCCACTGTCCCGATGACCTTCAGAGTGGGAATACCTTGGGACGCCCCTCCCCTAACCATACCACCAGGCAAGTAATGCAGCCCAAGGTAGCCGGCTAGGCTCAGGTCCATAAAGTTTTCCATGGCACCAGTATTCACCAAAATAGTGGTGCTAAATTTCCCTAAAGGGGAGGAAAGGATAGCAGTCAGTAGAAAATACCCAGAATGGTCTTTATTTAAAGCTGAAAATGCCAGTAAATCACCACCAAACTCTTCATTTGGCAGTAACATGTCACCCTGGTATGATTTTGAATCGAAGAATGGAGAGGGATACTTGGCCACTATTACTACTGAGGCCACATATCCTACCATATCTTCAGCAGGGGCATAAACATTTTCATATTGAAAGCGTAGTTCCTTTTCAACTTCCTGAGTGTGGCGAATCATGGAAGAGGTCAAACGGGGATTTTCTGGGGTAATTACATACACATGAATAGGTTCCATATCTGAGCCATGAGAGAGCAAATATGGTTCAGAGGTATACATAGTGTTTTCTGTTATAAAACGCGTTTTTAGCTGCAAATGAACCTATTCCCATAACAGCAACAGAATGCCTGACGTTATCCAAGGCCAACACCCCTAGGGTCCTCTGCGCCAATTCTACCAGCATCATCTGAATGCGCTGTCAAATTAAAACCTATTTGGTAAAATTGCAATTGGTAATTTTGGCGGAAAGTTGGGGAATCATGACTTTTGGACCTCAAAGCATCCATATCCACCAGGTACGATCATGAAGGGTGGAAACTTTCCAGTTGGAGGCAACCATAATAATGCCAAGTTGCTCCAACCTTCAGGAAAAAGAGGAAACAGCGGTGTGGCTGACCGCAGACAAAGCCCACAGCTGGCACCCACCGTTTCCACTTCAGAAAAGTACCACACAGAAAATGTTCAGGCACATAGAATTGAAGGGTTGGTCGACTAATGTAAGGAGAGTGTCTATAACTCTCCTGTTTCCAGAGTGGTGGTGCTTGGTGCACAGAGCCAACGCACGGAAACTAGCCATTAACACCAAAGTTATCAGAGCCCAGCAGAGGGTGCTGGAGCAATAATAGCTTAAGAGAAAGAGTGTGATCATTATAACAAAAACACCACCAAAAATGATGCGGTGCACAACGGGGAAAAGGGGAAGCATCCCAGGATGGAGGAATCTGGGCTAACCAATGGTGCACTAGGGGCTAACCTGATCATCTGTAAAATTGTTTGGTGAATGTAGAACGAGACTTCCTCAAAGGGTCCTCACACAGGATTGTTCAGAATAGCATTTTAATAAAAATGGTAAAATGGAAATTTTATTGGGAAGTTGACCAACAAGGAGTGTTGTCATGAAAACATATTTAAAATGAGTCAGGGTAGTTATGGGTCTGCAGAAGTGGGCCCAAGCCTTGACGCTCCAATAGGCAAATGCTCCCATCCAGTTTGGTCAAATACACTGAAACTGCCTTCACTCAAGTGATTAATTGCTGCCATATTCTATCTGAACTCATAATTTTGTAACTTGAATGGGTTTTGAAACACCGTTTACCAATTAACCAAATCAAACCATCTTACGTTGTTATATAGATCATCTGTTTTAACGTTTGGTCTGACACAAGGGGCTGAGCATTTTGCACCTCATTAGTACCAACCTGGGCATATTGGGATTGTACCCAGCGTTGGTCTATCGTGTGCTTAAGGTCAAGAAGAGCCTGAAGTTTCACCTTCTGGGACTCCTGTCACACAGCCTTATCCTTGGTATTGGTTCCCACTATCATGTTGTTCAACCATGACAGGGGGTTGATTAGGAAAAAGATAGTGAGTACTAAGAGAAGAGTAGAGTTAGCAGTAGGAGCTGCATATTATATACTATATCAAATAAAGTGTTGTTACCAAAGAAATTGCTTTGTATTTTTAATACATTTGTTAAGTTATCTCAGAAACTAATGATCTCCATATTACCTGTCTGTTGCTCAGTGGGATCAACCCTGTGCAACACCTTTGGCGTACATTTAATATATTGCCAAATAATAACAGGAGTTATCCTGATGGAATGTGGGTAATTTCACTGTATTCCAAAATTCATCTTTGGCTTAACTGGAAGGGGATTTTCTACCTGATTACTCAATTGACCATAAAAGTAACTTTAGGGTTATTTCCAAAATTGCTATGAATGATCCATGCATATTTCTGGGTAATTGAATCGTCTTGACTAGAGTTTTGTGCGTGTTGTCAGCTTCTTCCACCTCTGTTTGCATGCAATCACATTTGTGATTCTCCAGTTTTTCTATGCATTTCAATAGTCACACTATATTTTTATTAATCCAGAGTAAGCGTTTTTAATCTGCTTCTCGCTCAGACTTCTGAAATAATACTTCTTTAATTAATTCACCATCCTTGCGCTTCAAGAAGTTAAACTTTTCACAGAGGTCATTGGCGATTTTTCCAACTTGTCCAACTTTTTCCTTGGCCTTCATCACCTGTATCTCTAATGTAGTGAGATTTCCTGTTATTCTGAGTTGAGCGCGTTCTTATTGATGGTTTCTAGTTCTATCCAAATCTTTCATAGTTTTTATAAGACATGATTAATTGATTGTTTCATTAGGTTTGGCTTATAACTTAACTAACCCCTGTAGTGACACCAAATGTTAAGTCTTTGGTAGCTGTTTACTCTTTTTGGATAGTAGCTCACTTCAGCTCCTTGATTAACTGCACAATTTCCTTTTATATGAATTGTCTGAATTGTTGATTATTTATTGAACTGGGCAGTAATAGTATCAAAACTATAACTCTAGTTGAGCTACTTTTAGCCAAGATGATTAATAGATCCAACGCTAAACTGGTGCTTGTCTTAATATTAAATTCTTCTGTAATATCAGCAAGGACTTCTTTACTCTTCTGTAGAACTTAACCTGGGATCAGGTTCAGAGGTTCTTCTCTCTTAAGTAGAACTTAACCAAGTATTAGGTTCAGAGTTTCTACTTTCTTCTCATCACGCAGAGTCTGTGAAGATAGCAATAAGATAGACAAAGGATCTCTTATCCTTTCAACTTTAGTCACAAGAGCAAAAATTAAAATTATAAAAGTATTTGAGCTTTTCTTATCTGCTTTGCTTAAAAAAACCAAGGGAATTTATAAGGGAACTCGGCGCCCAACTCTTCTGTTAGTGCCCCAATTGAGAATACCAGTCGTTGCCATGAATTAACCCTTTAGGGTCACATGTGATAATTTACCTCATCAGTTTTAAGCAGATCCTCCCGTTGACCTCAGTGTGACTCTTATGGGTTGAAGCAAAGGACGTGTCCCAACGCTTTTGCTTAACCCCATTGAGACACATTTATTAATTAACTACCTGCGTAGGCAATTGGACTCTTACCCATAGACAGCAGGTTGTGATCTCTAAAAGGTTAACTTGAAATTTGCTTTATCACAACCAGCATTACTCGCCCAAAAAATCTTAAACCCTTTAGTCTATTGATGACTAAACCAGGTTGACTCCTACAAGTTAATTAAGTTATCAATAAAAATTAACAACATAATCACTTGTTTATTATTTGAGATCACCCCTGACAAAACATTAACAATCTGGCAGATCAAAATCTGGTGAATTTCTAAATATTTTTTCAGGCTAATACTCTGAAAAATAGCTAGCATATATAATTGATAACTCCCACATTCACTAGTGGGATGAATCCCCTAATGAGCAAGCAGATATATTATAATCAATTAAACTGGGTTGTGGGCATATTGAAATCCCAAAACTCAAAAAGGAAAAATCATGACATACCTATTCTTTTTGGAATATGTAGTTTGTCTTCTTTGAAGCCACAGATGTAAAATTTTTAACCACCACTTAACTGCTTGGTACTATCCTAGACATGCTTGGTCCTTACCCAGCGTTAGTCCAATGTATGTTTAAGATTAGGGAGGGCAGTTAACTTTATCTTTTTAGAATTAGAAACTTCCTCCTTATCTCTGCAATCTAGACCAGTAATTATATCATGTAACATGACACCTTTCCTCAATGCACCCTAGTTGTAAGTCCTGGGAGATGTCCCCTGGCTGTTGATCGGGCCATCTTCTCATTTCCAAGTAAGAAGACACTGAAGAGGATGGCGATACCTCTTATTACTCAATGCAATCTCACTCATTTAGTAGATGAGTGATGGTTAACAGCTCTTCCACTTCAGAACCCACCCCCAGTACCCACACTCACCTTGGCAGAACTGTTATGGGTAATTAGTGAAATCTGCTCTGAGATTATCAAATTGAAATTGGCCAGAATGCCCAACAGTTCCAATTCAATCAATATGCCGATCAAACAAAGCACCTTCCTACCAAAGCTGTCAGGGATCATCCTTGACAATCAGGCTATAGCATTGGGCACCATTGATGAGGGTTTGAAGCCCCCTGTTGGCAATTCAAATATTGTAGCTAATGTGATGCCACTGACCAAACAAACAGTCCAGCAACCAAGCGTGGGCGGGTTGGGCATCCCAAATCCATTCCCAACCAAATGGACCTGCCCCTATGTGGGGTGGCCTTGGGGGATTCCCGTCGCTCATTGGGCCAAATGCCATCATGCCAACTGTCAGAAATGTAGCTGAGCCTCATTTCAGATGTTTGAAGTCAAACTGACAGCGACTCAGCCCACCGCCAAATTTTGCAATGTTGGTTCCCAAGGAACAAACCTGCCCATTCCTGAACAATTTTCCAGTTAGGTTGAAATTGAGAGTCCTGATCCTAGCTTGTCACTACCCCAATTGACCACTATTTAATCAGTTGCATAGCACTGAGAAAATTGTTGGTCAATTTTTTTATTTCCTTTTAATAAATTTTTGCCAAAAACCAAATAATTTTGATTATCCCTTCTGACCGCATCCCTGATGGCGTTTCCCTGGTGGCCCATTGGTCCATATAATGGATGGGCTCTACCAGCACTCTTGGTCACTATGGCCCCCTCCATCATCAATTGGTTTCAGTGAGTCTGATATTTTTGGCTCTACAGCCCCATTATCACTAACTTCTGGCAGCAATACATGGGGATCTTTAGGCCTTATGTCCACCAATTGCAAGAAAGAATCTGTCTCCTTGCCACCATGGTTGAAATGGCCCCATATGCCAAAGGACTCACTGAGACTATTTCAGTGATCCCACCCCCTGCAGCAAGACCCCCTGGGTTGAGAGTGGGTTCAGTGTGGTTCTTCAGTGGGATCATGCTCACTATTGTGCTGCACCAACAATTTGTCATTTCCTAATGCCTGGCTCCATATCAAGTCATTCAATTGGCAATGCCTCTGGCATTCTAGCTTGCTTTTTGGGTGCTTACGCATCCTGACTGGCAGGCCAGTCTAAACTTCTTTTGCCGTTTCCATGACAATAATCCCTAGATTAAGCCTGCACCAACACACCCTCATCTATAATATCATATTGCTGCAAATGCATCATACCATTGGAAAGTTTATCAACATGCACTACAACTGATGTTAGAGCTTTCTCTACAACACTAAATTAAACTTTATATAGCATAAAATAATGTTATAACTCAGTGTTAACTTTAAGTATTTCACAATATTGTGATTACCCTCCACTACTTATAATTTATAGGAGACTGATTAGGACTTAACATCCATCATAGGGGATACTCACTAAGCTCTTAACAGATGTCTATATTACAATTAATTGCAAACCTGCTAAGGGAGTAATTTTTATGTTTGTCAGTCTGACAAGCTCTTTAAAAACCTCACTCAGCACATAAATGTTTTTGATTTAAAATTGGCTTAACTTTTCTGGTGTAACTGCTCCCTTTGTGCCCTGGCACATGTGAAAGCTATCTAGACTATATATAGCTCCTATCTCTGTGCGGCACTTGATGCTAAGTATGGGAGATCCTACATATAATAGATTACTTCAAGGTCATTTTGTGATAGCCTTGAAAATTGGTTCCATGTTACCCCTTATTTGCAATCTAGTATAAGCTGATACATATCTTTAGCACCTAAAACCTTTTCTCTTTATTGAGACTTCCTCACTTCCCTTTACTTACCTAAGGCCTTTAAGAGCCCAGACTTAGCGCCTTGAATAAGTATAATGTATCCATCCTAGGGTTGGAAATATAGACTTCCTAAAAAAGGTATCCTGGTGCTACTAGCACTTCAGGTTACAGAGTAATAGAGAAAGCCATAAATATACAATACTCTAAATTACAATTACCTATATAAATGGAGTATTTAAAATAAAGGTAGAATCTTACAATTTTAGAAAAGGATAAAGTGCATGGGAATCGGCTGGACATCTAATTTGATTGTTGGGGGTAGAAATATTGTATTGCTGTATCGGTGACGAGCGAAAATTCCATTCCAATGAGAGGCTGCAACGCTGGCTTATCGGATTAAATTCAATTACCTTAATTGGATCGGTTAACCGCAAATACTTCAACTTGAGAAAGCACTTGAACTAGCGGATTCGAGCTGTAAGAGGTGGTGACGAAAGCAAAACGTGCAAGTGAATAAGATGGGTGGCTAAGGCAGTCATCACTTAGCTATGGCATCCCCTTCAGCTTACAAGAACAATCGGTACCGGTATCCCAAGCCCAACTTTGACCCTGAGGAACTCAACAAGCTTTTGGAACCGGATAATCGCGATAACCGTAAGCGCCTCAAGAAGTTCATCCAGGAGAATATCGCCCTCTTTGCCCCACGCTTTAACGTCCTGCAGGCGGAAAAGCAGGAGCAGGCTTTCGAACAGCTGAAGGCGATCGGAAATAATCACTTCATCTCGGTGAAGGATCTTCGGACGAACCCGCTTAACGTTTTGGCAGGTTGGTGCAGTTTTAAACCCTTTCAAATCCTTTAGTGCATGAGATTTCGGGGCTCGTTAACGGGTCCTCCACAACGAAGCTCACCGTCCATTACAACTTGGTAGGTTGATAAATCTTACCTCATCAGGCATCTAGTTCGGCGGAACCCTTGTGAAACTTGGCACGGAGCGCCACGAGCCGATTCTAAACGAGGTCAACAACCTTGACGCTACAGGTTGCTTCGCGCTCACGGAGCTGGGCTACGGGAATAATGCGATTGAGATGGAGGTATTTATTGGTATGCGTATGCGTGCTCATCCAAAAAGACTACCGCCGTTTACGATCCCACCACCCAAGAATTTGTAATCAACAGCCCATCCACTAAGAGCCAGAAGTTTTGGGTAAATTAGCCTAAGCTTTGCTTAAATAATTAGATCACCAATGGTGCAAGGCACGCCAAGTATGCGATCGTATTCGCTCAACTCCAGGTCTCGGGAGTTCAAGAGGGTACTGGTTTCATCTGGTCGTTAAATGTTTAAGGCATTCACACCTTTATTGTCAAGATTCGGGATGGGCCCCGTAATGAAGTTTGCAAGGGCGTCACTATCCGCGAAATGGGAAACAAGTTGGAACTTGATGGCGTAGACAATGCACTGCTTAAGTTTAACCATGTTCGGTAGTTGAATCGAAAGCGTCGTTTTAATGGTTTAGCATTCCGAGGGTCAATCTTTTGAACCGCTACTCTGATGTTTCTCCCGAAGGGAAATTCACTTCTGAAATTAAGGGCCGCCGAAAGTAAGCGCTTAGATTGGACAATGTTTTATTTTTCAAGCCGCTTTATCAAAGTGGCGGATCAGCTTCTTACTGGAAGGCTGTGCATCGCAGCCATGTGTATGTCGGGCGCTAAGCTGTCGCTTGCTGTAGCCTTGCGGTACGCATCCACCCGACTCTCTACTGGGCCAACTGGAAAAAGTGACACTCCTATTCTGGATTACCAACTACAGCAGAAGGCGCTCATTCCTCTTCTTGCGCGGACGTATGCCATCTGCTTTGGCCTGAACTATGCCAAAAGGGTTTGGGCCAACTCCCAGGGGCATTGCAATCCGATATTATTCGGCTATGCTGCAGCATCAAACCTCTCACTACGTGGAATGCCGAGCGGTGCGGTTCCATCTGTCGCGAACGCTGCGGCGGCCAGGGATACCTTCAGAACTCGGCTTTTGCTGGAGTGATCGGTTTTGCGCATGCGGTTCGGTTGCGGTTAAAAATGCGCTGATATTTTAGGGAATCACTGCGGAAGGCGACAACGCGGTCTTGATGCAGAAGGCAACCAAGGAGCTCCTTGCCGACCTCGCCAACGGCCAATTCACCTTCGCGCCCATCTGCAACCAAGCCAAACCCACGGAATGGAATTTGGAGGAGTTTGGTGAACTTGTTGATTTGATGAATTTGCGTTTCAAGAGCCGCACCATTAAGGTAATTCAGCGCCCTTTGGTTATTAAGTGATTAGCTGGTGGAGGTTACTGCCGCCAAGCGCAAGGAGGGCCGCGACATCTATCAAATTTGGATGAAGGAGGAAAGCGACCTTATTCAACAAGTTGGGCGCACCTACGCTGAGTGGTTTAGCCTAAATGAGTTTAATCGTAATATTTCCTCGTCGGTTGAGCCCACAAAGTCTGCCTTGCGCGCCCTCTGTGAGGTGTACATGCTATCAACGCTTGAGGCCGACCTTGGTTATCTTCTTTCCAATGGGTTCATCCTTCCTAAATCGGCACTCAAGATTTCCGAACGCCTTAGTGAAAGTGTTCGCCAAGTTGCCTCCCAAGCGTTGGCTTACGTCGACGGGTTCGGCATCCCTGATGGCCTTCTCCTTTCGCCCATTTCGCAGGATTGGGAGCGGTACAACGAGGACGATTTCAAGGGTGAGCTACCTTTGAGAGCAAAGATCTGATTGATCCTTTACTTGAATTCGACGAAATGCCTTCTTAATTGTATAAGGTGATGGGTATACCCTTTAAAGATTTATTTTGCGGCTTGTGGTTTGAAATATCAAATTATAACATTCCTTTGGCTATCAAAGGTACAAGAAAAGGTTTTAGGGTTTTTTAGATATAAAAAGTGCTCGAAATCTTTAATACATTTGTAAAAGTTCGTTTTATAGTTGCTCCTGATAAAATTACAATCTTTCACATTGATAAAAAAATCCATTTTTATTATTTTTTTGAATAATCCGATGCATAAAGTCACTTGTATTTTCTGACTTAGCCGCTAGGCAAGATTAATTATCGCATAAAAATGTTAATGCTAATAGCACTTTAGGATTAAAGCTTAAATCGCTTAAGTTTTGGGATAGGCCAGCTTAGGGACAGATACCATCATATGTTTTATCGATAGATATACAATTGCAGATTTGTAGTATGAATAAATATATACTGACATGCTAAACTTATCCAAAGATATCTTCTCACCTCAAGTTAGACAAAAAATTGTTCTTTTAATCCACTTTATTTGGTGTGCTTCTGGCATCTCTTTTACTGATGAAAGTCCCAATCTGGTATCCCTGAGTAGTGCTTGCAGTTACATCAGTTAAGCGCTTTACATAATTTTACTAGGCTCTTGAGTTACCCCAAAGTCTAAGTCAATAACAACGGAAAATAAATCTAAGGAAATAACAGAGTTATAAAACATCTAAAGAAGTACAGCTAAAATTATAAAGTACAAACTCAGTACTTTCTAGCTCGCAATAAAAAGTTCTTCATTGTTCCAATTTTACAACATGCCATACTAAAATTATGGCTTTAAAAACTCAGACAAATAGTTGGAATGTCATTATAGATGCGCATCAGAACATAAAAAAGATTATAATCATCAAAGGGTCAGAATAGATTACTTTATTGAGATTAGATGTGATTTGCTAGGATGATAGCTCTCTGAATAAACTGAATAAAGCTCGACCTTATGCTGGTATAACAAGGTTAAAGATCTTCAAAGCTATCAAGTTAGTAGTGTCTATATAAACGATTATAATAAGCTTCGTAGGTGCCTATAAAATGGTTAACGGGTTATAACCAGCCAATAAGCTTACAAGCGTGCAGATATAAAATTCTGTAAACTTATCTCATCTCAGTGCAAACTATTTCAATAGCATAATCCATCAGCAAAATTTTTCAATCCCCTTAAGCTCAGTATTCAAACGCTAATACTTTAAAGTGATATTATGAATGACCTATACCAAACCTATCATAAAATAGGAGTAGCGAGAGCTCAATCATGGAGTAGCGTAACCAGAAGAACAGATAACCTAGGACTAATTAGTTTAATTATTTTAAAAATGCAAAAAATGTAGCTTTTTATTTATATATATTAGATGTTGATTAAAGTTAAAATGCAAGCATAGTTAAAAAAGGCATAATAGAAGGCTTAAAGCACATCACTAAGAAGATAACTTAAAAGCTGTTAGTATATATCCTAGATGTAATGCAAACTTATAAAGTGAGATCTCTCATAAGTATTAGTCCCATCATATTATACCTCACTGGACAAGTCTATGTTTTTTTTCAAACTATAAGATCAAATTTAACACATATAAAGCTTTTGGTAAAAGTAAGGTAAAAGTTGAAAAAGGTAGCCAAAAGATGGTATATGCATCTAATCAAGTACATCTAAGATCAATAGGCAATGTGGTTGAAAGAGTTAAAAATGCAAACAAAGGCAAGGCTAGCAAAGCAAACATCAAACAAGTTAGAAATGTAGTTAGATCAACAAATTAGAACTTAAAGAAAAGTTGTAAAGTTTGGTCTTTATTGAGGCAATTCAAAGGCTCAGACAATTTTTGTGTAAGGTTTCAACAATCAAGGCATTAAAAACACTAATAGTCTGCATGACTGATTGCACCAGTTGGTAACTACTCTTCCTTATGTGATAATACTTGCACCACCATGAGAAACTACAATTATAATGTCTAATTTTTTAGCATAGATAGTGTCATGGGGCGTGCTGATAATAATAAGATTGTCCTGGAACTCAGGATGAGTGAACACCCAAAGCACCAACCAGAATACCTATGGTACAGCTATCCATATAATGGTATGCAAAGCAATAGGACAACTGTGAACCCCAGCCAGGGATTCCTAAAATTGGAAATCATACCCATTAGGTGTTTAGTAAAGTTTAGTAGATGCACGAATAAAATTGGATTTTTAAGAATTTTATTCACCTAAGATAATGGGAAGGGAAAAATGGAGTGACAGTGGTATTTGTTGGAGATCACTGCCCTACATGCTTGTTGAATGTGGAACTGGGACTAATTGCACCACTATCAGGAATATGTCACAATCCAATCACGGTGGACACATTCTAAATAATTTGCAGATACTGACTTGGATCCAACCTTTCCAGTTGGATTGACAATGGATTTTCTAGCAGAAATATTCCATCCACCATAATCACACTTGATGCAATGATGACTCCTCTGACGTACAGCAGGTTGTGCCTACAGCCAGTCCACATATGGCAAGTTCCGTCAAATCATGAAGGGGTTCATTACATCTACACCTGTTGGTGATGAGCTTGTTTGCAATAACACTGGTGGGGAAGGTCAGATAGAAATTTTGGGTCCAAGAGTGACTTTCTCAATTTAACTTTGCTGACTAACAATTTATTTCTGCTAGCAGAACTAAACTGGCAGAACATCTTTTCCTGGACAATCGCTGCTTGCTGTCCACTGGTAATGGCTTCTGACCACCGCCACCTCCTAAAACACCTCTTGAATTTTCCTCACCAACTCTTGGGTGGTGAGCGTAGGAGGAAGAGGCGCAATCTTTAGGGGATATGCTGTTTCCCTATCTCTCATCTACCAAATGGGATACATCCAAGTTGATGAGAGAGATGACTTTCTGCTTCTTTCCCTTCTTGGTTTAAAATGGTAATCTCACCTGGTTTAGTGATAAGAGTTATCCACTAAGGCTTACCTTACCCTTGCCTTGTGAGAATGGGGGAGCACCCACACTGGGGACCAGGACCATTGCAATATTTTTGTGCACTTTTGGTAACTTTATTGCCAAGATGGTGGCAACCTTCTGAAGGGCCTGGGAGTATCTAGACGGGTGATGTGGAAATCCTCCACCAATTTTTGTCATTTAGCATAATTGTGAGAACTCATCCAGCTGTTTTTGTAGGAAGGAAATCCCTTCCAGGCCACCAACTTTGTTTTGGGTGACATGATTTCCATGATGCCAGAATGGCATCCACCTTCTCTTCTTATGAGCTCTTGATCACAACTGGCCCTGGTTAAGCAGGCGCCTTCCTCTTAAACAGGGGCAACTGGGAAGCATAGAAGACTGGGTGCTGCTTCCAAAATGTGGTAAGGACCAACCATGAAGGTCATTGCCTAAATCCACCACCACCACATGAGGACTGGAACACTTTCTTGCAGACGTCCTAGAAGTGACCTTAAAATGCAGGTGGCGCATATATAGCATCACTTGTGATCCCACCTTAATTTAATAAGCAGGAATGCATTTATGATCAGCAAACTGCTTGTAATCACTTATTGCCTTTGTCAGGTGCTCCCAAAACAGAGATTGGTTACTCCCTATCTGCTGCAGCTGCTCCTCTGCATCAGGTACTTTGAAGTGGGGACAAGGACTAATAAGGAAAGAGAGTTTATACCCCTGGGTAGCTTTGTAGGGGGAGAGCTCCATTGATGGATGAGAGTGTTGTTATATGCAAACTGCGTCATGGGAAGATTGTTGGCCCAGGTATACTGTGTGGCAGAGGAAAAACTAAGGAGGTACTGTTTGAGGATCTGGTTAAACCTCTCCATCTGACCATCTGACTGGGAATGATATGCCATGGACTGGCACGGCTAGATCTTAAACGATAGCCAAAATAACAATCTAAAACTGAGCTGTAAACTGTGGCCCCCAGTCACTTATCACCTCCCGGGTACACCATACATCAAGAAAACATGGAAGACAAAAAGGTGGGCCAACTCTTCAAAATTAATAGCGGAAATCTAAGGTATTAATTGGGAGAATTTTGTAAAGCAGTCCACAACTACCTTAATCATGTTAAACCCATTGGAATAGAGGAGCTTAACAATGAAGTCATTGGATACTGAGGCCCACAGACCCTGTGCCTGCTGCAGGGGATGCAGGAGACCATTCTGACCCAATCAATCAGACTTAGCACATGCACATGTCATACAATTGGGGATACACACTGGCAAATCCTTGGAGATACCTAGCAGTTGAGCATACACTTTATCAGATCAAGGCACTTTTTTCCTGGGGTGACCCACCGCCAGGGGATCATGGTAAGCAGAGAATACTTTATCCCGGATTTGGGGAGGCACCCAAACCCACTATGGAACATAAGTTGGCTTCCATTACCAAGTAATGAGTTTGTGGCTTGCGCACCAAACTGGTTGAGCAGCTACTACCCCTCCATGCAGGAGGTCTGTTCAACCAGCACCCAAGATATTAATGGCATATATAGTGCCCAGTAAGCCCAAGAAATTTTGAGAGGAGTAATGGTGAGAATCTGGGCAGAAGGGATCACCATTATTAACTCTTATGTCTCATTCTTCATCAAACTCAGGGAAGGGTTGCAACTTGCATATTAAGGTAAATTATCTAATACCCCATTCATAAACTCATACTCAAAATTAAAGCTTCACAAGTCATGAAACACCAATGCCTGCTGGCGTGCTAACTTCTGGGGGTTTCAGAGGTACATCAGGGCCTAATAATCCATCCGCATGATTATCTCATAGGGCGTGCCCTTCAGAGGTACCACCAGTAAGTCTGTGATCTTATAATGGCGGCCAACTCTTTATTGTAAATGGCTCAGAAATTTTCAGACAAAGCAAACTTGAGCAAAAAATATGTGACCAGATGTTCTAACCCATCATGCATTTGAAGCAGCAATGCCCCAATGGCAGCCAATGGGTCGTCACACGCTATGATAAAAGACTTGGTGGGGTCATCATGTCAAAGAGCAGGTGGTGCCACAAGCACCTTCTTGATGATGTTGGTCACCCATTGGCGCTTCTCTGTCCATTGAAATGGAGAATTCAATTTAATCAAGGGATGCAATGGGATAGCCAGTTTCAAGAGGGTGGGAAAATTTCTTTGAGATAATTTTGTTCCCAAGAAGCACTGCAACTGTTTCTGGGTGGTAGGGTGGGCCACATGAGGATTGCCTTGAGATTGCTGGGAAGAATTGTGTAACCATCCTTCAGGTTCAAGTTATATAGGAAGGTAACCTCCTTACTGAAGAACTTGCAGATGGATGGTTTTATATAGAGATCTGCCTTGTGCAAAACAGCCAGCACAATCTCCAGGTCCTTATCATGCTGCTCAGGAATGGAGTAATGTACTAGGATATCTTCAACATATGCCACTGTGCAAGTTAACTGGAGGCCACTAGGTACATTATTAATCATCCGCCAGGTGGTGGCCAGGGAATTTTAAAATCTGAAAGCATCACGCGGAACCAGAAGATTCCTTTTGTGGTACAAAGTGCCATAATCCACTCCTGGCCTTCTGCCATACTAATTTGGTTGAACGCAGTCACAAGCTTGAGTTTTGAAAACATTTGGGAACTTACATTCTCCTGGATAATTGTCTGCTTGAGGGGAAGGGAATAGGGATGCTAACAACAATTTTATTTTAATGACAATAGTCTGTAAAGGAGTGCAACGTTTCATCAGCCTTCTGAGCGAAAAATACGGGAGAAGCAATATGTGAGGTGCACTTAAACATCCACCCTTTTGCGAGCATAACATTTAACCACACCTCCAGGACTTTGTATTTCAGCTTTGTATAAGGGTACAGAGGTTAGTTATTGTTCATTAAATTTACTGTCAGGTGGAAGGCCTGATCATACTCAAAGTGGGAGAGAAGATTTTTAGCCTTTTCCATATTGAAAATGTCCTTGTACTGGACCAAGTTGGAATTGAAGTCCGCCAGCAATGCTGTGGGGAAAGTGTCATGGTTGGATGACTTAATAGTGAAAACTGATGCTAAAGATAAGGCTGGGCGACAGGAGGCCTAGAAGGTGAAACTTCAGGCTCTTCCTGACCTGAAACACACCTTAGATCAACGCTGGGTGCAAGCCAAGCATGCCCAGGTTGATACTAATGGGGTGCAAAATGCCCAGCCTCTTATCTCAGCCCAGGCACTTAAACAAACGATTTACGTTACAAACAAAGATGGTTCAATTTGGTTAATTGGAGAGCAAGGGTTCAAATCCCGTTCAATTTATGAAATTTTAAGTTCAGGTAAAATACGGCTTCAATTGATTACTTGAGTGAAGGCACTTTCAGTGTATTTTACAAAAATGGGTGGAAGCGTCTGTTTATTGGAACATCAAGGCTTGGGCGCACTTCCACAGAACCTTAATTCCCCTGATTCACTTTAAATATGTTTTTTGTGACCAACATTCCTCGTTTGTTAACTTTCTTAAGTAAATTTACCCGTTATTTTACGTTTTTTCAATGGTTCCTTGGGCGAACTTGGTGGTGGATCTCTTCAGGGAGGTTTCCAACTATGTGGGCCACTATCTCTTATCACAATTTACCCAAATCCCAGGTGTTTTCTTGGGCCGTTTAGGTCCCCTCCAGATCGAGGCACCCAAGTATACTAGTGCCAAGATACACTTGATTATGGACTCCCCTCTGGGGTCCACTCAAGCTGGGATGTTTCTTACTTACTTGGTATTATATGTTGCACTTTACACCCTTGCCTGGGGTACCTTTTGCACAGGCACCATTTGAGGTGCCTCATTTCCAATTCTCTTAGCGGCTAGTTCCCTAGCAATGTGGGTTTGCATCCCACATCACCTTGCTGGGAACGAGAGAGTTACAGACACTCTCTTGACAGGAAGGGGTTGAAAACATCGACCCCACCGCTCTAGAAATAGAATAGGCATTAATAAGCTGGAATTCACATAATGATCAGATTCAAAAATGACAAAAAGTCAGGTTCCAGGTTGATACTAACCTGTTGCCACTGCCAATATACAACCCCAAGGGTAACGGGGAATAGAAATTTTGGCATGGCGGTAAACTGATCAAAGAGACAAACTAAGTACTAAGAATGGTATGGGGCTTCTCATTTCATAGCAAGTCATCAAGGACAATGATGCACTCAATATCAAGGACCCTACGTCAAGATCTAGATCCAAATCCTGGCTGACCTGTAAGATCATAAATTTACCATCTGCTCCCATATCCAAGAGAGCCTCAACTGATACCACATGAAAGCCTAAATGGATCACAACAGGTAACAGAAAGTAAGCCTAATTTTGTTTATTAGCCACATTATGAGACATAACTGGGGGTTATTTACCCAGAATATCTGTCAGGTTATCTTTGGGATAAGAAACCATTGCTCTGGCCACCTGAACAACTTTCACCTTGGTGGTGCACAATAAACAACAAAGGCACCTAATAGATTCAAATACATTAGTTACCATTGAGCATCCAAATCAACTGCTCAAATACCATCACCAGAGCCCAGAACAGCGGATTGGGGAGGCTGGAAAGTGGCAACAGGAATAAACAACACCTCTACTTGCGATTCATTCAAGCTGACCAGGGCATAGGGAGAAATAGGGACCAAGCTCTTCCACATGCAGTACAGGATGAAACCTCATCATGGTCTAGGTTATGAGATACTCCCTAACTGTGGCGTAAAGCTCTATCCAAAGAACAGGTCATCCATTATTGACACAATCCCAACGCAGCGCCCCATTTACAAAGAAAAGTGGAGAAGGATAAGAATTGGGGCCGCTCAATTTTGTCATGGAGCGTGCTGATAAAATAATAAGATCTCGTTGGCACAAAGGATGAGTCGCCTAGAGAACCAGTAAGAATACCTCCAGTATAACCATACATATAGTATTTTAGCACTAGGTGGTCCCATACAACCATCCATATAGTGGAATTCAAAGAAATTAGGTTAACTGCGAACCCCAACCTGGGATTCCAAGATTTAAATCATATCCACTAGGTGTTTAGTAAACTTTGGTAAAGACACCAATGAAATTGGATTTTTAAGGTGTTTTTAATCAACTAAGATTAATGGGAAGGGAAAAATAGAGTGACAGCGGTATTGTAGGAGATCACTGGTCTATATGCTTGCTGAATGGGGAACAGAGACTAAGTGCACTACTGTTGAGGGCATATTTTGCAGTTTGATTATGACAGATCAACATTCTAGAATAAAAGCTGATTCTGACTCAGATCTAACCTTCCCAGTTGGATTGATATTAAATTTTCTAGTGAAAGTATTCCTTCCACCGCAATCATGATTGGCGTGATGATAATGACTCCTCCAGCAGAGAGCGGGTTGCGCTTCAGCAGGCCACATATTTCTTGTTCCATCAAGTCAGGAAGGGTTTCATTGCTACCATACCTGTTGGGGACAGGCTTGTTTGTAATAACGCTAGCAGGGAAGGGCAGATGGGTACTTTTGAGTCTGAGTGTGACTCAATTAATTTAATATCACTAACTACTAGATAATTTCTGTTAATGAAACATGAGCAGGCAGAGGGAACCTTTCAGGCACATTACTGCCACCCATCTGCTGGCAATGGCTGCTGACCACCGCCGTCTTCTGATAAACCTCCTGAACTTTCCATACCAACTCTAGGGTGGTGAGCAGAAGAGAAAGAGGCTCAATCTTTAGAGAATAGACCATTACACATCTTTCATCTGCCAAATGTGTTGGAATTCTGGCAGGGATAATGAGCGCCAGTGCTTTTGTACAGGAGTGCAAGAGATTTATCAGTCACTGGAGTCTCAAAACTCTTTGCTGCTAATAAAGGTTTATGGTGAAACTAACCACAAATTGAGTTTTAAGTATACTAATTTAGTAATAATAAGATCTAGGATTGTATAATATTTTTATTAAGTTCTATACTAAGGGTAAAAAGCTATCCTCTATGTTATATTAGCTTTTAAATATATAAGGTGAGTTGAGGCTAAAACTGAGAAGGGCGTCAGAATTCATAATAGGCAAAGAGGGGCTTGATTTAGGAAAATGATGATGTAGTCTAACAGAACTCTCAAAAGGGGCATCCCATCAACTTAAATTAGTTTGAAGGATGAGTCAATGAGAGGCATGAGGAAACCACGCGGTAAAGTCTATATAAATTTAATTCAATCACACGTCTGAACCAGGTTTTTGCCTCAGCCAATTACCTGATGCTCTAAAGGATGATTGGTGTATATAATTTTTTTTGCCTCCCTAGACCCCTTCAAGTCTATAAAAGGGGGTTGGTTTTCTTAGAAACTGAGCTAAGCTCATGGTTGGGCGTGGGTGGACTTCTGATTCAGCACGCCTATTCCTCCAGGGTTTTACAGTGCCCTCGCCAACTTAATCAAAGGTTTCAACTGAATGGAAAGAGTAAAAGCATTCCTCTGATTGAAAAAATTTTGCTGAGAACTTGACTGTAATGTATTATTGAGTTCCGAACCCATTTTCCACCAAAACATTCTTTTAAACTAGCCAGGCGCTTAATTGTCTGACATTACCACCTATAAGAACGTTGGAGGGGGGAGAATAAGGGCGTAAGGATCATCTATGGACTCTATCAATAGTGACCCCAGTTTCAAGAGACTTGATGGAATATTCATCACCCCTATTATAAGTGACAATGAAGGGGCCTTCCCAAATGGAGCCAAGCTTCTCACTTATTAAAGGGATACGGTTGTGATAGTATAGTACCAAGTCTAATACTTGAAAGTTGGAAGATGTGGCCTGAGCTCATAATCTGCTTGGCCCTCCTTTGTGACAGTTTTTCTAAATTAGTCATAGATTCAGAAAGTAGTTGGAAGATGTGCTTGGCCAATTTCCTCATGGCTAGTTCTAAACATCAGACCTAGCAGAAAACATATCTTTAGCTAATAAATCAGTTGTTCCAGGTCCACATTCATACAACATGTAAAAAGGGGACATTATGAGAATTTGATGATAACTGATACAATAGGCCATGAGGGCACTAAGCAAGTAGTGATCCCAGTTGAGAAGGTATGTAGTGGTCATTTTTTGTAATATAGAGACCAGGGTTCCATTGGCTCTTTCTAAGGTACCGTTTATAGAAGGATTATATGGGGCCAAGAAGAGTTGTTGCACTCCCATGGAGTTAGCTAGGTTCTTAACCACTCTGGAGGTGAAGTTTTTATCATTTTCACAGAGTAGAAAATGAGGCAACCATGGTGAGTGAAGATACACTGGTGAAGATAAGTGAATGTAGCTTTTTAAGTTTGAGCTGGGAGAGCCGCAGTTTCGACTCATATGGTAAAATGATCACTTTTATACTATTATGTACCAATTCCCACTGGTAGTCAGAGATAGGGGACCACCACTTCTAGGCTTATCGTGTATAAGGGTTTTTGAGGAGTAAAAGATTGGTATTGATGCTTTGTTTTGAAGCTGGATTGCTTTTTGCAGGTCAGATAGGCATCCAGGAATTCAATAATTGAAACCATGGCTCCCTCCCAGTAGTATCATTCTTTAACCCACTCATAAGTTTTTCATAATCCGCCATGCCCTTGGATATAATGGGACTCCATGATTACAGGTACTCGCTCTGAAGGTCTGAGATAGGGCAGTCAAATTGCCCCACCTTTTTGTATAACTTTGACTCTCCACTTTTGTGTTGCAGGGGCGTCAATCTAGCACATTCTGTACGGGTTTATCCTCATCATCCCAAGCCTTGGGGGTCATTAGGAGGTCATGTTACCTCTAAGCTTCACTATTGTCTAAGTGAAGGATAGGCAGCTGAGTCAACACATTAACATTAATGTGACAGGTTCCAGCTTGATGCTCAATTGTCATATCATAATATTGTAGCTTCAAGTCCCAATGAGTCAACCCTATAGTGGGATGCTTCATATTTTGTAACTTTAAAGAGGAGTGGTCAATAATAACTTTAGACAAAGTCCCATATAAAAAAGGGCGGTAGTTTTTACAGCGATCAAGACAGAAAAGACTCCTTCTTGATGACGCTATAGTTGCGTTCAATTTTTTGATAGCATCTTAATGAAGTAGGAAACAGTATGAACAAAACTATGCTCATCCAGTTGAGCCAAGATAGCTCCAACAACTTAGTTAGAGGCGTTAGTAAACAGAATGAAGGGTTTACCATAGTCTGGGTAGCGTAGAATAAGTCTTTGTTGCAGCAAATACTTCATTGTCTTAAACGCATCCTTTTGCTAGCACCCCAATAGAAAGGAGTGTTTTTGGCCAAGAGAAGTACAAGGGGCTCACTGAGCTGGGCAAATCTTGGGATGAATTGATGGTAATGCCCCATCATTCCCAGAAATACTGGATATCGCAAAGATTTTAGGCGAAGGCATCTTGGATATAGCTACAACCTTATATCAGAGATGTTGAATCCCAGCTTGTGAGTTGGTGTATCCAAAAAAATCATTTCCTCTGGAAATAGGTACATTTCGAGGGCTTCAGCTTAGTGTTATAAGTACGCAAGCATTAAAGCTTCCTTTAGATGCGTGATATGCTTTCTAAAAGTTTTGGAAAAAACTGATATCATCAAGATAGACTATCACACAACTCAGCTTATGATCCTGCAAAATGTGATCCATGGCTCGCTGAAAAGTTGCAGGCACATTGCACAACCCCTGGGGTAGCCAAGTGAGTTGAAATAGGCCTTTGCTGCAGATAAGAGCACATTTCTCCCGGTCTTGTAGAAAAAAAAAAGTCCATCTGCCAGTATCTGATAGCCTAAATCCATAGTGTGAAAAGACCTTTGATTCAGAGAGTCGGGCCAGAGCATTATTGATTTGTGGTTTAGGATAGCTATCCTTTTTTGTGAGATTGTGTAATTTGCAGTAACACATAAATACCTGATGACCTTAATTCTTCTTCTATATAAGCAAGAAAGGAGACGACTAAGGGCTTTGGTAACTCAACAGAAACTTAGCGTCCAGTAACTTTTTAAGCTCTGTACTCAACTGATGCTCCTAGACTTTTGATTTCTTCTAGGTTTTGTATTGGATAGGGCGGGCATCACCAACATCAATGGTGTTGCTTCAATCCTTCATGTGCCCATAGTCAGATATCAGATTTAGAAAGATGTCACTGTAGGACTCCAGTAAAGTGTGAACCTTTTCAATTTCAGTGGGTATAGTTCATTAGAAATTTTTAATGTTAGGTAAAGTGCATAACAATTGATCAGCAGGTAACCCCATCTATAACATAGACCAAATACAATGGAGTTGTCTAATGTACTCAACTGGAATCAGCAGGCTTTTTTAATCTCCTGATGTTTCTTTACAATCAGGTCCTTACTGGTAAGATTCCCTAGTAGGATATTGTTAGGTCTGATAGGCTGGGTATAGTATGCATTGCACTACTCAAGATTCTAAAGGACTTATCCCATCAATGCTGGTTATGTGCAATAAACTTTTACGAGGATTTTCAAGGTAACCTTGGTGTCAATCACCCTTTGTTAACCAACCTTTACTAGTACCTCTTCCGATGCATAAAAGGGAATGCCCTCTAGTGCATCCATAGATTCCAAAAACTTCTTTGTATTTTGACCCACCGTTGTATAGTGTAAAGATAAGGAGAGGATGGGTACTCAACTGAGCAAACATATTCTTTATTGTTAAGTTTGTTGTTGGTTAGAACCAGAGGAACCTCATAATTAAGAAAGGGGAGATAGCTATTATTACAGTTTGATGATTTCATCATACTCGACCATAAATTGAGTACCAATGAGCAAAAATATGTATTACTAGACAAGGCCACAGCCAGGGCGGACAGGATAAGCTTCTCTTATTGATAGGTAAAGAGGAGTATGCCCCAATAGCGCAAGTGATGTTTGTCACTGAAGTTTCAAAATATTGGGTATATTCTAAATCAGGGGCCAGCTCAGTTTTCTTAATTAGTTTGGAGGAAACAACTTTAACTGGGGAACCAGTGTCAAGGATAGCCAGGACCTGTGCTGTCATGGAATCTGCTGATTAAAGTAAGACTGGGCTTCCAATCTGGGTGTGTTACAGCCCAGTGGAAAGCCCAGAATGCCAAGGGCATAGCAGTTATGAACAGTTGTAGGAGAGATCCCCTATTATTATGGTGAGGGAAATAAAAGTTATTAAACATACCAAAGGCCCCCATGGCAAACCAAATGGCTGCAATGGGGCAACTGCGGGTCTTGCTGGGACATCCATCAAGGGTGGGAGAGGCAAGGAGGATGACAAATCCTCCTGCTTTTACAGTTGGTGACCTTTGGCTTTATTTTCCCAACCATCTTGGACTGATCATCATAAACATTTTAAAAATCATAAAAGTTTTCAAAATTTTTAAAATGCTGGTCAGATTCACGAATTGAATCAAATTATCCAACCATTGGGAGGCCTTGGGCCTTGTCTTGCATCCATTGAGAGGTTTCAGGTTGGGTAGAGAAGTTGGGTGCATCGCCATCATGGCGGATTAATTTCTCAAATTGATTTGAGCTGATTGGACCTCAGCGGGATGGCCTGGATGGTATGGTGCCTGGTCGCCACCTTGCAGTTGTGTGAATGGTGAGCCCTCACCTCCAAATGGAGAATCGTGATTAGCAGAGATGGCCTCACTCCACCCAAATTGTGATGAACCACCCGCAGATTGGCGAGGCGGATTAGGTCAAATTCTCCAATTATTTTGTAGAGTGGGAGGTGGACCCAAAGCTGGTCCGCCGGGTGCCAAATGGTAAACAGGTCATTGTGAAGAGCTCAGCAGATCTGAAAACTCTTCAGAAGCAGTGGATTGGCGTCATAGGCTTGTGGCAAATTCTTGGATCACAATCACCATTTGGTGGGCCACCAGATTGATGCCTTGGAGGGCCCACTCAACGACCATCAGCACTAGGACGCAGATCACTGCATACTTTGCTGGGTTAAGTAAAAGTATATTGAAGAAAGTGATGGAGCTCGCAGAGAAAGTTTGGGTGGGAATAGTTTAATTAAACTTAAAAGTGAAAATGGACTGACAACTGCTCCTTACAGAGGCAGTTGCCTTGTATATGCGAAATGGGGAAAAGGGGGCCATGGGTACATTTTTTAGGCAGCGGTAGCTGACATACTTATGGGTACTCAGCCTGGGTTTAAGCTTTGTAAGAGCCTTATGCAAAGGTCATAAAAGCTCTGGCAATTTAATCATTGGATCCGCCGGGGAGGGACCCTCACCAATCAAAACAAAAAAAATTTACTCATATTGAAGGAGTGGCTGAACTGGGTTCCACCAGGGTCAATTCTGACGAATTTTTAAAAGATTTTCTAAAATTTCCTGAAAGTGAATTTCTGACTCATATTGGCTTTCCCAGACCCAGGATTTCAAATTCCGTGTCCCAGACCAGGTTTCCTGACTCAGGAACCCTTTCCTGAGTTTTGAGGCCCATTTTATTCTTTTCCAAGGATGTAAAAAATGGTGGAGTGGGGCTCAGTGGGAGGGGAAGATGCTGTTGAAGGCTTCTGGCCTGTATAGCCTCTTTACAGACCTCTTTTATCCTTCAACCAGAGAAGAAACAGCCAAATGGGATACTTTGGTGGTGTTTTTGGTGTTAATGCAGTGACACAACGTTCAACAATCACATGAACCAAGTCCCCCAGTTGACCCAAGGGCTTTACAGGGGCATTAGGTCCCTTTTTCTTCCTAAAAGGGGGTTTTTCCTGATCTAACCTAAGAGGTTGGGTCTATAGACTTACATGTACTCCGTTGATGATGACCTACACCTTGATCAGGGTTCCCCAGAGGTTAGGGGATATAGCTAGAACTTCCTTAATATGGAAAGTGGAAGCAAGCCTGTGAGCGGTGTCAGGGTACTTATCTTTAATAGATTGTAGCATGTGAACACGCTGAGTAGATAGGACCAGCATGGCAATAACCTGTTCTGCATCTCTGGAGGTATCAATTAACTCAGAACACCTCAGCACTTGACAAAGATAGGTTCTTCTGGATATCATGGCCATATCAACTCTTCAGGGTTTAACATATCCAGTATCTAAACTTCAACTGGGCTCCTAGGACATAATGTCCAGACTCTTTACATCCCCTTCAGCTTCATCGTCAGAGGGGTTTTAAATGCACCTCAGAGGTTCAATAATAGGGGGTGGGAGACAGTCTCTCCTGTCGCAGTGGATGTCATTTTGGGGCTCACCTATCCTTTTGACCTTTAGGAAATTGTTGGAGCTTCAGAGACTTTTGTATGCTCCTGGAGAGGAGTGTTCCATAGGCGCTCAGCTGGTGAAGATTCTGAGGACTTTATGGACTGCCACTTATAGGGACGTGATGGTGGAGCCAAAAGGATAAACCCTTTAGAGTGGAGCAAAGATGAGGCGAGGTTTCAACTGATGTTATAGGGTGGACTTGAGGTGCAGGTGACGGAAGGGAGCGCGCCCCTGTCACCCATGGACCCTTCTTGTTAACCTTACGTGGCGGAGTAAATTTTATTTGGACTTTCCCCACAGAAGAAGGCTTCATGATATTAAAAAGCACAATAGGGCCCATGGAAGTCGTCGTGAACTCCTTCTGCTAAGCTGTAGAGGGTAGAGCCTCAATAATTAAGACTTGGGGCTCAGCACAACTCCGTGGGTAGTCTCAACTTGATGGGATTCCTCAAAATCCAATAATGCCTCCTTATATCATAAACATTCCGGAGGAAATGTTTCACAGAGATAATATACCTGGATAAGGAAAGATGAGAAGCTATAATAGTCAGAACAGAAGAAATGGCGTCGTCAAGAGATAGCATTTTTGCAAGTACAGCGGCTGGGCGGCCTTATAGAAGCAACAAACAAAATTTAGCAACCAATTATGCCTTTTTCATACCAAGGCCATAAAAGACTGATTGCTCCTTCTTAAACTCTGCGTTGATCTAAATTTCTCAGTAAGCGCTTCTTTAACTTCCACCCAGGTACTAAGGCTATGCATTTGAGGAACTATTACCTCTTGAGCCATGTGGCTTAAGAAAGGGAAGATGTCTTTACTTTTTTGATGGTCAGACATCCCTTCCATAGCAGATTTGTATACATATAAAAATGAAGCAACAGTACCTTCTCCAGGGGATAAACTTGCTTTAAACAGGGGTTTAAAGGGAGCGATGTTGTTTTAGTGGGAGGTGGGTTAACAGCAGAAACAGCTTCATGAGAAGCTGGAGAAGGACGCTGTTGAAACTCTTTGAGTTATGACAAGGCTTTAGAAAGTTACTGTTAACGAAGCATCTAGCCTTGTATTAACACAGCAGGGAGGTTAGGAGGATTGTTAATCCAAACAGTCTCCATTTTTATTTAAAGATTTGTGGTGCACAGGGCCTATGTAGTGAGCACCACTTGTTGGAATCCGGGCAGGGATAATGCTTGCTGGTGCTTTTGCACAAGATTTCAATAATTTTAGCAGTAACAGGGGTCTTGAAACACTCATCTGTTGATAAAGGTTGTAGGGGAAACCTAACCATAAATTGAGTTTTAAGTATAATAATTAAGTAATAAAAGCATTTTAAATTTTATTGTATTTTTTAAGTTAAGTACTGAGGGTAAAAAGCATTTCCCATGATAATGTTGACTCCTAGTATTTAAGTAAGTTGGAGCTAAAAATGAGAAGGACGTCAGAATTTAAAAAGGCAGAGAATGACTCAATTTAGGCAAGTGATGATGTAGCCTATCAGAACTCTCAAATGGGGGGTTTCCCCTAGAAGCGACTTAGTTTCAAGGGATGGGTTGATGGCAGGAATGAGGAAACCATGCTGTAAAATTTTGATATATTTAATCTAATCACACGTATGAACCAGGTATTTGACTCAGCTGATTACCTGATGCCCAAAGGGTTGATTTGTGGATAAGATATTTTCGCCCCCTGAACCCCCTTCAGGTCTATAAAAGGAGATTGGTTTTTCTTAAGAACTTGAACCAAATTAATGGTTGGGCGTGGGTGGACTTCTACGTCAGCATGCCTATTTTTCTGGGGTTGCAGAGTGCCCTTGCCAACTCAATAAGAGGTTTTCAGCTGAATGTGAGGAGTAAAAGTATTTCTCCAATTATACAATTTTTTTTGAGAACTAGACTGTAACGTATTATTAAATTCTGGCTCATTTTCCACCAAAACATTCTTTTTAACTAATCGGATGTTTAATTGTCCAATACATGGGTTGAAACACCCATAATGACAAGAGGGATGGCTGCCAGCTTCTTCTCCTTCTTGGTTCAAAATGGGAATGCTTCCCAAATTAGCTGCAAGGGTTGTTCCACAAGGCTTATAGATAGACTGAAAAGCTAGATCCTGATTTACAGGATTTGCTTCTGAATTATAAACCATGTAATTAACAAATTCTAAACATAAAGATGCTGTGGCTTCTATACCATTTTATAAAGTTCAATTAAAAACCTCATCAATTAATTCAAAAATCATATTATTTCTTTTTATGATAGAAGACTCAGGACAGAATTCTTTTCACAGATTAAAGATCTTATAACCAGATTGCTGTTTTAAAAAGACAATTCATCTATGTAATTAATAGTGGTATAAGATGTTTTATTTTATATAATATAACATTCTATGTTCTTAAGGCATATCAAAGTAGCATCTTATACGACTATCTGATTTGATTGTAATTAAGTATATACAGTGGAATACCATTAGCATGGAGAAACTTCAACTTCTGTTCAAAACTCTGGGCAAAACGCACTATACTATAATATTAAGATATGTTTAGCATAAGAGTCAATGAGGTAGATTTCTTAAGATGTTAAAGTAGCTTATTTATGTTAAATAATACTAAAACATGATTTTTGAAATGTAATTGAGGTGGGTCAACCTTAGGACAAATATACCACACCAATTTTTTCTAACTAGTAAAGATTTCAACTTGTATTGAACAAAGCCTGTACTAGAGGGGTGCCAGAAATTACCCTGCAGGCTAATCACACTTTAAACAAGATTTTTTATGATTTATATATTACACCACTAAAAATGGTTTGATGTATCATTTGTAACCAATATTGTACCCTTGTCACAGGTAATATATAGGTTATTTTAATACATATATGAGGCAAAGATACCGTTTTAGTTAAGGCAATCAAAGCAGCAAAAGAGGCTAAGTATAATATGGAAAGTTAGGGATAGCAATGGAGGACTTATAGATAGCTTTTTGAAAAAGATAACAAGTATGAATGCTCACAACTTTAAAATTAATCTCTTAAAAACTACGATTTTAAAGCCTTTTAAAGTATACTTTATAATTTACCAAATTGGGATTACACCTCTCATTTTTCTTTGTTTTTTAAAAGATAAGTCCTTGAGCACTCAGAAAAACTAGACTAGTTTTGTGAGGAGAAGTTATCTACTTAGAAAGTTGAGATATGTATCTAGTATTGTGTTTATAAGTTATGTACTAAATTTTAACACTATAATCATATATAATGAGGATATCATTGGCTTTTTAGTAAGCATTTAGAAAGAATAAGAATGTTAATAGAGATAAATTTTCTATCCTACCAATATCACTAATAAAAAAACTTTTCTTTCTCGTTGCAAACACTTTTGCAACCCATTCAATTCAAGACTAAATCTAGTTTGATAATCTCATAGAGGAGATTAGTTTGCGCCCATGTCTGGGAGCAGTTGGGCAAGCAAGGCAAGAGGAGCAGGTGGAAGGCCCACGGCCTCTAACATTCAAAAACGCCCTGGAGAATCTGGCGGAATAGAAAAAAATCTCAAAAAACTGGCGGTCACAATTTCCCCAGAGATACTCGCATGGCAAGCATGATGCAACCAGTACATCAACACGCCACACTCTCAGCCACTTTCGTCGGTAGAATTTGGAGTTTGTATGTATCTGGACATCCAAAAAATGGCCTTATGGGAAAAATTTTGTGAAGATGTACACAAAATTTTCCTGACCGCGGTGTACGTTGCACCTCACTCCATGTCGCATGGTTGGCTGGACCTGGGTTTCAAAAGCAAAATAGCAGCAGATGAGGCTGCAGCGGTGCGCATAGTGGTCAACCTCCCTGAAGGGCAATGGGTTGTTGAAACCAAATGCACCAGATGGACAAAATCAAACCAAATTTTCCTCACGTTTGACTTTTTGCCTACTATGGTAAAACATGACATTTTGGAGCAACACCTGAAAGATGGTCTCACCATATATGGCGAATTACAATCTTTTGAAATGCAATGTTTCACGCTGATGCCACACCTGTGCACCGGCAAAGCCATCACAATTCTGAACCCAACTGAGGAGATCATGAAGGAACTAACCCAGATCCTGCACTCTACTTTTATTGATATTGCAGGGCACACCACCCACCCATTCTGGGTAACCGTGGACAGCGCGCCCCCCATTTGCACCCACTGTGACGCATTCTGCCATAAGGCACATGCATGCCCCATCAAGGAGGGTGTCACATTCCAAGAGTACCCCTCGGCGGCCATGGCCAGTGGAGAGGCGTACTACAAACCAACTGCAAGCACCAAAGAGGCTTTCCCATGGGGAGCACAAGGCTGCTACCTATTGGTAAAGCCCATCTCCCTGCAGGAGCAGAAGAAGGCCAAGCAGGCCCATAGAGCTGCGGCCAAGGAAGTGGCCAAGGCCACCACCACCATCCCATACTCACAATGCCAGGAGGACATGGAGACCTTCGCGGTGGAAGCAACTTGGGAATCCATCACCCAATCAGATTGGGAGTCCTATGCCGAGCAGGCCACTCAATCAGAGGATCCAATGGGAGATTCAATCTCACCCAATCGCTGCACCCAAGCTCCAGTCAAAACTGACTTGGGACCTATCCCAATTGAAAATTTTTTTTGCCCCACTCAACGGTGCACTGAACTTATCCGCACCACAAAAAATTCGTCTGACGTCAGGAAAACAAAAAGTGAAGGCCAAAGCCAACGCGACTCTTTCTGCAAAAATTAACAAAAACCCTGATAGCATTGCTGCTAACACCAACGCTGCTGTGAAAGCCCATGGGGACCTTGAAGAGGCTGGTGGGCCCAGGGGCCCACCTCCTCGCACCTAAAGTGCGATGGGGGAAACCTTCACTCTAGGGTTACTGAATATTGCCAGACTCAAGGCCTCCCCATCATGGGCTAGGAAACTGAGTTTTTTACAACACAATTTACCCGTGGATATCCTGGCCATCCAGGAGTCCCACTGTCCACGAGGTTCCTAGGAAATTTGGAAAACAATGCTCCTTCCATCCCTATCCTTTTGGTCGAAGCACTGTGGGGTGCTAATTCAGAAAAATAATTTTTTCAAATTCACATCCTCAGAAACATTCCTGAATGGCCAAGTGCTCATCGTCACCTTCTCGTGGGCTGATGTTGCACACACAATTGTCAATATTTATGCCCCAAACGGTGCACACGAGCATCTGAAATTTTTCTCATTGGTCAAATCCCTCCTGTTACCCCCTGATTCTTTTCTAGTTGGCGACATGAACTGTTGGCTAACCTCACCAACGGACTGGTGGCTGCCCTCACCCAACGCCCCACAAGGTCATGTAGAACTATGCATTCTAAAAGCCACCCTTGGGTTAATGGATGTGCTGCCACGACATGCCCCACTGCTTGAAAACATGATGCATCCCCACGTCCACAACGGCCAATTAAGGTCCATGACCCACATTGACCTTATTCTAACGCCGGCAAAATTCCAATCCCACATCTCCCACTTCAAAACAACAAAAATGGAATCCTCCGACCACCGACTGGTCTCAATAACATACCACTTACCCGTCACAGTTGCAAAGGCCCCACATTGGTGCAAAATCTGCCCCCCCAAGCTCGCGTCACCAGGATTTTCTATGTGGGTGGAAGAGGCAACTTTGGCGAAATTGTTTGTTGCACCATTTTGCGTGGACCCCATTTCCACATGGGCAACTTTCAAAGAGGACACCATCTGCCACTATCACCATCTCTCCTCCAGACGCTCACAAGCCACATCTGCGGTTATCTCACACACTTTGGTGGAATTGGCCCACTTGGAGTCCAACATTCCAGCCACAGGATACAGCCCTGCATGGGGCTGGAAGTGGGCAGAGGCAGCCACCCACCTCAATGCACTCAAAAGGCAACACAAACATTGGGTTTGTGTCCAATACAGGGCCACACGCATCACTAAAGGTGACAAGTGCACCGCATACTTCTTTAAAAAATTTTTGCACCACACCAGAGCATGGCCTGAACACAGATGTGAAGATCGGATAATTCCATTGCGGACACACTGGCCAAAGTGGCAATTGAAATGTAAAAATATTACTCCGAGTTATACTTAGCTGAACCAATTCAGCTGGCCAAAATGGCAGAATTTCTTGACCGAGCTCATATCTGCACCATTTTCTGATACCCAGAAATAATAAATTTAATTACTCTGAACAAATTATGGACAGCCATTCGCGGTGCGCCAAACTGAAAATGCCCAGGCCCAGATGGCATTCCATATGAGTTCTACAAAAAATAAAATATATATCCCCATTGCTGCTAGCCTCACTTAACCAAAGCCTGTTGGAAACGCGCCTCCTACCAGGAGGTCATGAGGCCTTTACTGTCACACTCTTCAAGAAAGGGGATAAGCTTGACTTAGCCAACTGGCGCCCCATTTCTCTAACAAACACAGACACCAAAATTTTCATCAAAAATCATGGCTAAACGTTTAGGGACTGTAGCATCTGCCACCATCTCCCCAGAACAATTCGGTTTCGCCCCAGAAGGTCGATTTGGGATAACGTGCACTCTGTGGCTAATGTATGTCAGTCCACAGCCTCTGGGGCACTTGTATTCTTGGACCAACAAAAGGCCTATGATAGAGTAAACTGGGAATACCTTAGGGCCTGCCTCCATCAATTCCGCCTACCCCCGCTTCATAGACTGGGGGATGCTGCTCACAGAATCTGCGACAATGGCAGTGCGTGGCCCAGGCTTCCTAACGGAAGTAGTCCACCCTCAAAGGGGCCTGCGACAAGGGGACCCCCTCAGCCCACTCTTATACAACTTCAGCCTTGACCCACTACTGCGAAATGTGAATGCCCAACTCACTGGGGTCCATGTGCCAGGCCAAACCCCAGTCAAGATGATGGCATTTGCAGATGATTGTGTGGTGGGGTTTCTAATAACAAAGATGCACGCGCACTTGAAGCTCTAATCCAGGAATATTCCTGGGTAAGCAACGCGGCACCAAACGCCTCCAAAAACAAAATCATCCTCCTTGGTCAGTTTCAGAACTGTTGGGCCCCAGCAATCAGTTCCCAACCCAGCCCATCTGCTCGCCCACGTCCACGCCTTACTAATTCAACACACACCGCTCCACTGGTGCTCCCCTTTGTGCCACGTCCTACCATAGGACCGATGCGCCATCTGGGCGTCTGGATGGAGGCAGGCGGATATGCGTCAGCAGCGATGGAATGCCGTATACTGGAAAACATGACAAAGCGAATCGCCTCTCTCAGAGCCCACCCTACTACCCTCACTGGCAGGGTTGTTCTTGCCAACTCTATACTCCTATCCAAAGTCTGGTTCGGAGCCCACGCCATCTCCTTCTCACCAAGCTTCTTCAAATCCCTGTATGCTTTGCTGCAAGGATGGCTTTGGTCAGGCCGCCCTCCACCAGTACAGCTAGAGGTCATGTTTGGCCCTCATCATCAAGGTGGCATGGGCCTGCTTGACTTCAAAGCCCATGCTGCCAAGATCCTGGGCACTTGGATCGCGGCTGTCACCGCTCCTACACTCCCATCCCAACACTGATCCCGCGCAGCCTGCTCCAACTTCTCCTGAGCCTTGGGCCTCAACAATCCATCAAACCCCCACTCCTTGATGAAATACCTCGCATCACACACATCGGCCACAGGTCCTCACGGGACTAAAACCCACTACAAACGAATCCTACTCTCCATGCGAAGCGCAGGATGGAGAATTTGTATTAGCAGATTTACAACCCGAAGAGGCCGCCCCTCTCCTCAGTTCACACAAGAGGTACAGGGGCTACCCATCCATGATGGCGTGATCCCCATTCGACCCCATGTCCTATCCAGGGTGGACTACCTGGACATGATGGACATCCCTTACTCCACTGAGACCCAAAATACTATCTGGAAATATGCACACCATCCTCTGTTGCAGCCTCAAGTCCGCTCCCATGTGTGGCGCTGCCTGAGGTGGGTGTATCGTACAGCTGAGCGCTCTAACGCTTTACACTCATCCTGTGTCGTGTATGGCCAGTATGGAACGCTGTTCCACCGCCTGGAGAAGTGCCCCACCTCTAAAGTGATATGGCGCGAAGTCCAACGTCTGCTAGGCCAGGATCAAACGCATTCCTTCAGCCTGTTAAGGTATGTTTGCTTCATCAATGGCCTCCCCCTCCCACCCTCCCTCCGTGATCTGGTGGTTGCAATCGCCATGTGGACTATCCACACGATTGTCTTGGATGCCATTGCTGGATCCATCCCCACCCTCCCAGAAGCTGTCCACAGATTCCGGTCTCATTTGGTGGACCACTTTCAAGCGTGGATGTTTGAATATCTCCCACCGCGTCGCCAACAGCTGGTCTCCTCCTGGTTCCCAGTCTGGTTCATCAAATCAGACCCCTTCCTCCACACGTGCTCAATAGTGGCTACGGCCCCTTCACACGTTCCCTCCCCTCCCCATAAGTGGCGTTCCCGCTGGCAACAAGAGATAGCATCGCTTCTCTGGGGTGCCTCCCCTGGTACTAAGTTTATTTTCCTGAGTCATATTCGGAAGTGTCCGTCCCATGGTCAGCCTTCCCCACAATAAATTGAAAATATTAAAAATATAAGAATGTTAATAGATTATCTATAATGTCTAGATAAACTGTGAATAAGTTTTCTCTTTGTAAGTATTAGTTCCTATATTTGTTGGTCAGTACCTTCAAAGGGTAAAAATATCTTTTATTATCATCAGTGGGATTCCTAGTGGGATTAATCACTAGAGAAAATGTGCACTTTGGCAATTATTAAACCAGAGAAAATATGATAGAGCTTAGATTATTACCTAGATAAAAGTAAATTATAATCTTTAAACGAAACGCCTTTGTCCAGAATATTGTGCCATTGACTGACAAGGTGTTTCTCAATCTTCAAGAAAGCTTTGTCTTTAGTTTGTGTAGGGTGTTGGACAGTAAAAAAGTCCAATATTTTGAGAAGAAAATTTTGGAAGTAAATGCAAATAATATTGGCCAAAAAACCCTAGTTAATTCTCAGTGGAACCCTCAAGTTGGAGTAACACTTTTATTTGCACTCCTAGGCCAAATATAATGAGTTTTGGTAGTCAAATTATACCGGCCATGTGGCAGAACCTGGGGAGTCCATCCGAGGTCCCTCCCCAGCCCACTTGCAGGTTACTTCAAACACATAGGAGGAGACCACCCCCTTTATAGGGCTGGAGGGGGTCCCACAAGGTGCAAATATTTTCACACCCATTGATTGGGTAATTTATCAAATCCTTACCTCACGGATTTGTCCTACCAGCCATCAATCCTCCATTGGCCATTCTGTTAAAAAGTGAGACGAGTCTCAAGAGCTCCACTAGGTCAAAAATCCATATTACCTAATTAGACTTGAAGATTATAATGAATTTCATGCCTCTCTCACTTTAAGTCTCAATAAAGATTGAATCACTAAGCATCAGGATATTGAGAGGGCTTGCTTTTTGATCCCCAAGTTCAACTCAATAAAAACATATTAAATCTAGCTTTTTATAATAGTAGTAGTTTTTCTTAATTTAAAGTTAAGTAGTATAAAATCCCCCAAACCATTTATTCCTGAGGTGAGAGGTTCACTACTCCTGCAAAGATATTGTTGAAATTTGGGTGTAAAAAAGCACTGGCAAATATACAAACCTGAATTGAAACATAGGGGATCAGACCCTATATACTCAATGGGGACGTTCAGAATTATTTAGCCCCTTTTTTACTTGGAAGTTAAGGTACATTAAATGAATTCATCACATAATGGTTTATGTTGGTCAAAATTCAACTCATCAAAGGCTTGGCTCATATTTAAGCTGATTTGAACTCTGTCACTCTGACAATACCCCTCAAGAGCTTGTTGAGGGGGTACATACCTTTTTAGGAACAGTACATAGACATAATTGAAAACAGATCTCATTTTTTGTGGAAGCAATAGAGAATTTTGGCCACAGAGGTATATCACTTGATAGGGTCAGACCCTAAAAATATAAGCTTATGAACTCTTTCTCCAGGTTAGTGATGTTAGGAGAGTAAAAACTCCTAACTGATACCCAAGAATGAAGGGGTTTATGCATTGGCTTGTTTTATTTCTCTTCTGGTGATAGTCCCTGGGACTTCGCCACAAAAATCTGTAGCTAAAGTATATTATTCCATTCTACTCATAGCTAAATAAGCTGTATCAGAGGTAGAAGATTCTAATGTGGTCTGGACACTAGAGGCCAAACTTAGTATTGACTGTATAGAGCACAATTTTGGAACATCTAATAGCTTAGTGATAGATTAACCTATTTGCTATTATTGCTTCAGGGAGATATTTGTTCCATTAAGAGGATCAGTTTGCACTATTCTAAAGAGTATGGAGATAATAGTACCATTAGCTCACTCTACAACCCATTAGTAGAAGGGCAATAGGGGGCATAAAGGATTGATAAGTACCCATCAGACAATTGAGTTCATGTACACTTGTGATATGAAATGTGTACTTTTATCAGACAAGAGAACTTTTGGGCTACCATGACAGGTGAAGAATTAATTAAGTAAGAATATGGCGTTGGCTTTGGTGACAGAGACTACTGATATGACTTTGACCCAATTTGTGAAGTGATCATTGTGAGATTAATGTATCAGTACCCATACATGGAAGATTGCAAGAGTTCAATAACATCAACACTAACATTAGAAAAAGGTGAGATTAGAACAACACTTGATGTTAATAAATTAAACATGAGGGATCTTGACATATGTAAATAAGGCAGGAACTTATAACATCGTGGATGGAGTCAGTCAAGCCTTCAAGTAGCATCAGTCCTTAAACCACTGGTAGGATTTCTGTAGAGCGCCATGGCTATAGTGATATGCGCCTACAGGATGGTAGAGGTGCTAGCTAAAGGAATAAATAAGGTAACCATGACATGCCTGCTAATCTATAAAGCATCCCTTCTTTAATTTGGTTTTTATTGGTCATCCATCTTAGTTGCTCTTAAACCTCAAGGGTCTCTAAGTCCAACATCTTGGGTCGCCCAGTCAGCTCATAAACCAGTTTTTTTTGGAAGAATATAACATTATTATAGGTAAGCAAGACAGCCCATCAGCATTCTGATGGATATCACCCACATGGTGGACAACAGAAAAATTGTAATTCTGTACCTTAAGGGCCCATCAAGCAAGTCTCCTATCTGGGTACTTCATCTGTTGGAATCACCTTTATGACACATATTTGTTATAATTTCGAAATGTTCACATAGAGGAAGGGGCGTAAATGCTTGACAGCCAGCAGCACAGTCAAACACTCACGTTCTCTAGTATTATAATCTCTCCTGTTTTGTTTATGAATTTGCTGAAGTAATTGATAGGGTGTGTTGGAATTCTGACCTAAATGACTGATTCAGATGTATCAGGTAATGGGAATCGATCCTGAACTGATGAAAAAACCAAACTTTAGTTGGGATTAGACCTGATCAATGAGATGAGCTCAATCAAATTGTCCAAGATAATTAGGCTATTTTGAATCCATGATTGGTTTACATTATTAGATATAGGCTTGGGCGGCTTAGATTTTCCTAAAAGCACTTCCCCGCTTTCCCATTTATATTTGGTATTATGAAAATAAACCTTACAATTTTCCTCCCTTTTGACAATTTTAAGTAAAAATTGTATTTAATCGAAACTTGCCTCAAAAAGAATTAATATCTGGATCAACAAGACTTCTTGACCAAGAGAAGCAATTTAAGGTAAGTTTTCAGCACCCTTGGGCTTTTGGTCAACTGCCCCTTAAAACAACAAAGGATACGAGGTAAAAACCCAAGATCCTGACTGGGTGATTGACTTAATTGTAATTGTGTTGCGCCAATAATGCTACGACTTTGACATCACTGGCATCCATAACAGTTTGAAATGCTTGTCAAATTTGTGATGAACTAGGATAAGAACTAATATCAGGGCCTATCCCAGAGTATCAAAAGCCTGTTTCTGAGATTCTTCTCAGTTGAAAGTGATCTCTTTGTGAAGTAGATACCAATGGATTGAAAAGTTCAGCAAAGTGATAAATGAACTGTCAATAATAACTGATCATTCCTAAGAAGACTGTAATGCTAGGTCTATTTGGCCAGGGCATCTTTTTTGGGCAAAAACTTTATCAGGCTAAGGAGAGATCCCTTCATGAGTAATCTTGTGCACCAAAAATTACATTCCATTTGTAAAGTAGCTACATTTGGAAAGCTTCAGCTTCAATGGAGCTGCTTACATCCATTAAAAAAATTACTTAGGTGTTGAAGATGTGCGTGGAAGGTACATGCTAACACTGTATCGTCATCCAAATAGACTATACAAAGGGCAAATTTTGAGGTCTCTGAGCATACCATCCATTACCCATTAGAAGGTTGCAGGGGCGTTGCATAACTCTTGAGGTATATGAGTCAGCTTAATAACCCTTTATTGGAGATTAGTTCACATTGCTCTCTGTCTTTAGGGGAAAGTTTTATATGCTAGTATCCTCATTGCAAGATCCATGGTGAAGAAAATTGAGATACAGCAAAAGTCAGAGGGAGTCATTACTTTAAGGTAGTAGGTAGCTGAAACTTCTTGGGCATCACATTTAGTCACCTGTATTCCATCATTATTCAATGACCTCCACCTTTCTTGTGGACCAAAAGTAGTGGAGATTTCCATGGGCTCTGGGAGGGCTTCAACAGGCCGGCCTCCAAAAGCTGTTTTAGCTCCTTATTCACTAGGGCTTCTTTGACTTTAAATTTTTAATATGGCCTAGGGAGATGTTTTTAATATGACTAATGTGAGCTTTGTGTTGAACTCTCTTCATCATTTCAAAAAAAGGTGCACCTTTAAAACTATGTTATAATACTCCTGAATTATGTAATACGCAATTTTTTTGCTCAGTAGTAAGAGAATCAAAAAATCTATCTCCACTTATGCTATGATTGGGAATTGATCAAGTATTAAGTCATTCAGAGTTCCACAACCAATTATGTAGACAACTTGGTCAATTAGTATAGTGCAGACATAGGCTATCAGATAACTTTGAGTCATGGTATGAGGTCGATTATTAAAATTACCACTTGGAAAGTAATAGGTCCTTGATACGCGATATTGATTATGCCAGGACAGGTCAAGGGCTCGCATATAGAAGGATTAGCTTTTCATTAAACATCCAATAGATAAACTGAAGGTATAATGACTTGGATTCACATCTACACTATAAACTGAGACTTAGTAGGGATGAAGATCTTATTGAGAGGAAAAATGGGTATTTTTTCCTGGAATTTAACTGTGGATGGAGGTAACTTGGTTTTTGGCCCTACTACTCAGTATTCCAGCCGCTCAATGGATTTGAGATGCTCAAGTAGGAAACTTTGAATTTTTCTTCCCTATTTCATATGGCAGTTTCTGAATGATAACTGGAACGCAATACCCCAGTATATGGAAATACAGATCTTTGTGAATAATCTTGGTTTCTAACTTGACCAGGAACTTTATGCCTATAATTCAGCAATAGCTATCATTGTCCAAGACAATCGCCGGAGCAGACACTACTAGAGGACCCAAATTGAATAGATATTAATAATTAAGACCAGAGGAGCTAGTGTAGTAGAGTATGATGGTCCCATAGTCTAAATTATGATTACAATTGAGAAAACTTAATATGCTTCATAAGGAAGAAGGAGATAACGTTGAATGGAGAGCCGGTGTCAACAATACCCAAAACCTTCACCTTTTAAACCACTAATTCTACACACAGGTGACATTTGAGCCAAAAAGAGAGGGATTAAATACATAGCTTTGGGTAGATAGGTTTATTGAGGGTGTCAGGGAGTTTTCCTGAAGAAGCGTAAGGAAAATTTTAAAAACTTTATCCTCAATTATAGTATCATGGATGTCAAGTCCATCATTAGCAGACACAATGAAGCACTCAGTCTTAGAGGATATTAAGTAAGTTCTTTATGTGTAGATTTTCCAACTAAAGGAGCCTTTCTTCCTAGGGTGATTCCTCTTTTTCTGACTCATCAGATTTTATTTTTTCAGTAAGGTACCTTGGTTATTTAAGAACTCAAAATAAAAAAGAGGTTATGTCTAGATCTAGGCTTTGAATTTCATCCAATGGCATGGATATGAGGTTGAGAATTTTATTTGATAAGGTGTGACTCATCACATACTATTGAAGTTCCGTGGTAGCCTCCTTTATTTCAAGTTTTGATTTAAAGCTTCTTCATTTCTTAAAATTGGAGAATGAAGTTCTGATTAAAATAGAAAGCAGATACCACAGTGGCTATCACTTTGTCAAATTAACCCAGTTACAAGAGGATAAGGCTTGTGCATAGTAATAGAAATGGTGAGAAAAATCAGCATATGATTCTTACACTCCAGATATATGCGCATGAAGGCTTTTTTCAACTAAACAGGATCAAGTTTCTACCAAATTCTATAATAAGGGCTGCCTTCATTTGATCCCAGGAGGTAAATTCTTTATAGTAAGGAATCACTATTTGCTGAGCACTACTATCAAGGCAGGTTTACAATTTTAAACTTTCTATCTGTCAATGGCTAGCTCCATTGCCCCTTTGTACATTAATAGGAAAATCTGAAAGATCTCTATACTTGGGACATATTTCTCCTTAAAGTAAGGCTTAACTGAGTTACCAGGCTCGGAAAGGACATGTATAGATGGGGTTTAGGACTCCAAGCTTCCAAAGGTTCAGTCACAAGAGGGTCAGCATGAAATTCTAATTGATTTTTTGTCAAAGGAAATTAAGATCCTCTTGTAGAATTTTTATTCCAAGTTTATTTATGTAGGTGGTGGCAGCCTTAGAGTTGATAGCCTGGAGATGTAGAATTCTGGAATCCTGATTAGCAAGTTTATGCAATATTTCCTCTTGTTGTTGCTATAGATTCTGGAGTCTGGAAGTAACATGGATAATCTTGGCATACAAGGTAAATAGATGGGTTCATTGGATATTAGTAATGTTTGACAAAATTGTTAAATAGTGGCAATTTTATTGTAAAGTGCTGTTGAAGTCAGATTATCACCAAGATAAAATTCCATCAATGTCCATTTAGCTTCCACAAGCCCCCTACAGTTGTTCTAAGTCATGATCTGGGTTTTGTGATACTTCATTTAAGTAGGCTTGATGTTTGAGGGATTATCTGGAGGTCCTGGGGGCCCTCATGCCTTAGGGGTCTGTTAATTTTAGGCATTTTGTGGTGCTTACTGGTGCGTTTTTATCCCAAATTCCAACAAAGATTTACAGAAGCTGATTCTCTACTGCAGGGATGTTTAATTGTTAGGGGGGTTATTGCTCTTTTATAGTTAACTAATAATAACAATAAAGCAGCTAAAAGATTTAGTTTTAAATGATTTTTTATTAGTCACTGTGGGGAGGTTAAGGAACGAACCCTCTTATGATCTCACTGCTTGGTATTTATATTAACTCAAGGCTTGAAGCGAGATAGGAAAATAACTCATTATTGGCTTTGAGCCTATTTAGAAGATATGGATGTTTGACCTATCAGAGCACTTGAATCTTGGCTCGCTTTGATAGAACAGCTGATGGATGATCATTGTAGGTATGACATATCTGTGATGCAAAGATTGCATATATTTGAGCCAATCACCTTGGCTGAAAATAGTTGCACCTTGAGGGACCCCTTCCAAGGCTATAAAAGGGGGTGCTCGCGGCGTAGGAGCTTAATTTAAATTAGAAGCAGGCTGAGGAGGAACCACCAATGGACTCCACTGATTTCATTACATAGTCAGTGTAATTTGCTTACCCAAACTTGTGCTATTTGCCTGAAATTATGAATAAAGGTATTTCCCTGATTCTAGAGGTTCCACTGCAAATAGTCCAGGGTCTTTTGACCAATTGTATTGTTATATTCATCCCAAACATATACTCACAATATTGGACTTACAGTTTTCTGACTGGGTCCTTCTGGGAATTGAGGCCTTTTGGGGCCTGTTGGTCCAGGGGAACTTCTAAAACGCACACTCTCAGCATTTCTGCTAATAGGCCAGCTGACAAGGAGTAGTTGGATGATTTCCTAAGAACCTAAGGTATTCCAATGGGCTTAAACAGCATAAGGCTGGTTCAGAGGCCACAGGGACATTAATCCTTAAGAAAATAAGGTATAAGAGGTTAATTTATAGAGCAAATAATTGTAATATTTTTAAATTTAAAGGAAATCAGGATTATGAAGAGTGATAGGAGAATATCACGTGATAGTGTGGTAGTAGATCTTAGGAATTTTAGTAGGTGATGGCACAGTCCAAGTTCAGAGTTTAAGTATATCAGTATAATTCAGACAAGGCTATTCTAATATTAATATTGGCTACACAGTTAGTGGTATCCTTACTGCCATTAAGAAGCCAACGAGCAGTAAGGCATAATAGATGGCATAGTATTATAAATAAGGTGAATGGGAAAGTTGAAATAGTGAATACAACCTCACACCTAATATCAGGGTGATGAAAAGTTAGTTTGGGCATTCTTCCCTACATCATCAGCCATTGGAGAACTAATGGGGCGATTTATCTGTAATCTGTTCAGTTGTAATCTAGCGTTATTAGATAAAATTATATTTATTTGAGGCAAGCTGACCAGGGGACGGACATTACCAAAGCTAAAACTAGACTAAAAAAACTAACGTAACTACTTGGTCAAACAAAAAGCCCTAATGAGCTGATTGAAGAAACACTTTGAAAACTAACCAACCAGGTGAGCAGCGGAAACCGCTTATCCCTATATGGCGGAAGGGGAGGGGGGTCAGGGGGCTCATCTTCAGCAGCCTCTTTGGCAGCAGCTTCTTCCTCCCATAGTAGAGTGCATGTCATGGCAGACAGTAATGGAGTTGGGGCATCTGCGGCATGGGGTTTAATATCTCTAATAATTGTAATTTCATGGAAATTGCCCACTATGTAAATGGCACTGAGATATTTGGTTAAAGCTTTTTCAGCTTTGATGTGGGCGTCTGGGAGTTTAATGAACGTGGCAGTGTTGGTTCGGGTTATTTTTGCTTTTGGATTCCATGCTATAGTTGCCACATTCTGGATAGCATCATTAATGTTTTTATATAGGTGGTTCACTGTGATTTTACTTTTGGGGTTAGGGTTGCAGGGATAAGAGGAGGTGGAATTCCTCCTGTGAGCATCGCTACTGATTTAGTGACAGCTTTAAACAGTGGATGACAATCTGGTGTTGCAGCTGCTTTGACTGCAAGCTGGTGATCACTGTGAAACAATTTGGCATTTGGCTGTGGAAAATAAAGTCAAGGGGGGTATCTGTCATCCCATTCTGCATTAACAAACCGCCCATTTTGAAGAGTTGGTTCTTCAATAAGCTTACCTGATTCGTCAATTTCAGCAATAATACCCATGGTTTTGGTTGAATTGTATTGAGGAATCAGAATACAGTTGATGTTTGGTTGATTCATTTGAGGAAGCATGGGATTGAACTGGGATCCAATCCAATGCTTGATTGGAGGAATTATTTATGTCATTGGAGTGAGGAGGAGGGTGATTAACGGCTTCAGGTGCAGCTTCAGCAACAGGCTTTGGGGGTGGGGGAGGTAGGATTGTGCTATACCAGAAATTGTACAGGGTGGGCAGCGGATTGGAGGTCAGCAAATGAGTCATCTGATCCACAGGAAGTGGTTGAGGAGGGTCACTTGCATTTTGAGTGGTCTAACTCAAAACATGATGGACAGATCATCCACCTGACCTTGACGCGGGCCCAAAGCAGATGGTCAGGCGCTGAGGGAATAAAATTGAGCGGCGGAATTGACACCGCGATTTTATTAAATTCAGGGCTGATCATGGCATATGCCTGAGGCCCAGCGAGTCATGTGGCCCCATTTGGGACCACAAATTGTAAGATGGGGTTGGAACCATAGGCTGACAAACCGTCCATCAGCTACTGGTGGAGCACTTCAGGGGAGAGGTGGGTGGGCAAGCCAGCAAACTGAACCACCAAGGTGGTGTCCGCTGGGAGCTGAGTCTGAGTTGTGGGGAGAGGGGTGCCCTGGAATACCAGGGGCACGGTTGCTGCAGTGGCAGCATCAGCTTCTCTGGTGAAGCCAAGGTCGAAATATCCCTTGTAGGGGCGGAAATCTATAAATATGGAAGGGGTCATCACCACCTGAGCTATTTCTATAATGGTTTGGTCATGTTAAGGGAAGAGTTTTCCATATTCAACCCTTAGGCCATAGCACATGTTGCTCTGGGGGAGCATAAGGGGGCAGTGGGGTACTGCTTGGATTAAGCAAGGTGGGCGTCTAGGTCCTTAGGTAGAAAGAATCATGCCATAGGTTTGGAATGACTGGGTGAACCAGTCCTAGCGCATTTCCTGCTGGATGGAAAATGGCGGGGGGAGTTTCGCCGCTGCCCCACGCTGGAGCAGGCAGCGAAGAATCTGAGGACATCAGAGTGAAACCACTATGGGTGAATTTGATTTGTTTTATAAACTTCATGTAATTTTGCTGGAAAGTTATGCCAAGTGGAAAAGGAGTGTTTGTTAGATAAAATTGCTCAGTGCAAAAGTTAATATATTGTGATTTTGGGACTTAGGCCAATAAACATAAATAGATGAATTATAATGATAATATTAGGCCATATTTCTATAAAGCATCAACCAGTATATATAAACGATGCCAATAGCAGTAATTATTAAGTTGACATCGATTAAAATAATAGAAAATTACCCTAAAGTCAAGGCTTTATAAAACTAATAAAAAGCCTAACTTGCACTTCAAAGTTTAGTTAGGCATTGGCTTTTTCATTTGAGATAGCATATACAATTCATCAAAAACCTCAATTATAAATTTATAAGGTTTGCTGTTTTCATTAACATATACTATTCATTTTGTCACAGCTTTCTCCTGTTAATCATGTATGGTAGCTGAGGCATTAGCAATTTGCTATGTGATTTTGTTGCAAAGATACCCACAACACCACTATTGATCCAAATACTTTGATTTTTTGTCACAAAGATTTCTCCTCAACTATACACAATAGCTTCTTGTTTATCCAGGCCAAAATTATAAGCAGTCTCATATAATTTAAGGAGTTAAGAATGAAGCCGCTGAGTAAGACTAAATTGCTTTTGTATTTTCATATGATGCAATCCTAGAAGCTGCATGTGATGGCGTAGAGTAGAATGTACAAACAGTTGGAGGTAAGAATCATATTAGGAAACTCCCACTTAAGTACATGAGAGTGAGGCAGTACTGTATAGGTGCATTTTATTATCTGCAACTCAGGTAATATGACTTCAATTGTTTTGTCTTATAGGTTTTAAAGTTCCATAGATTAAGGCTTCTTATAGACTAAGCTACTTTGGCTGATTAATCTGATAGGTCACTTATTAGGGGCAACAAGGATAAATGACTTTGGCGATCTGAATTGCAGATATCCCATATTTTACAGTTTTTTATTGTTGAATTGGGGTACATCTAGTTACTTAAAATTTTCTTTATTTTGGGGAATGTCATCACTGCTGGAATTATTCATTATCAGTATGGTATGTATTCACCTGATAGCCTCATAGGGTACCTGTCAGAAAGCACCAGTTTTGGGTTTCTTGAGTTTGTTGTTGGTTCCTTAAGAGGCTAGATGATTATAAGTCATAGTAGCATAAGTGGGATTCCTAATGGTATCTTTTACTGGGGCGAATTTTTACTTTGGCAGTTAATAAACCAGGCAGATATGATAGAGCATACTTTATTTTCTTGAATATGTTTTATTTGGGGTCTTATTTTCAGAAATGCTTTTTATTAAGAAAATTATCTCTCTTAATTGGCAAACCCTTCCCAATCTTTGGAGATGCTTTGTCTTTAGTTTGAAGGGATCAGACTTTTTGTACACAATGAGATTATTTACTATCAATATTACCCTTTGTATCATTTGTTAAATCTGATCAAAGGATATATTATGCAGAGTTATATATTAGTTAAGTGCCATCTCATTAAAGGCTCAGTTTATATATGAACTTACTTAAACTCTGTCTCCTTACAGTAAGTAAAAGCTAAGAAACATGGATTTTATAATAGAAAATAGTCAGAGTGGTGATGTAAATTTTATGTATAATAAAAAGAATATATTATATAAGAAATCTTTTAAAACAGCAGGTCAAGCTCTATTTTGCTATAACATATAGGCTCATATAGATATATCCATATCAACTAGCCTTGGAAAGCTAAAAATTGCGTACCAAATTAATATTACTTAAGTTCATTTTTAAACAAAACAAAACAGAGTCAGGAAGCATTAAAATTAGAGCTTATAGATATATAATAAGTTATAAAGTAGTTGTTCATTAGGTTTAAGTAACCTACTAACCTAGTATATATATGATGTTGGCCTACCAGAAACCCTATATACAACAATGCAAGAAGTCTTGCGGAAAAATGTTTCAATCATTTCTTTTAATATTTGGTAAAGAAGTCAATGGTACATATCTAAAAACTTAAAGTGAAAATTAAAAATAATTTATGCAATAATAAACTTCTGCTGTTTGTTTACAAGAAAATCCTAGTTGATGTATCCTTAATTTTAGCAGGTGCCTTATGGTATGCTCACTGCTTTGAAGCTTAAATATAAACTAAACGTATATGATATTTTCATCTTCTTATTGAAATCGCTTATACATTCAGAGATTCTTCCTCAAACTGTAAAAAATTTAGATAAGTCATCTTTAGAAATCATATAAAACGATAAACAACTTTAGTATGAATTATATTTCTTAAAAAATTATTCCAAAGAAAGAACTTTGAAGTTTTATCATTATGATTTTCTTGTTGTGTAGGCGCCAGTATTTTTAACCTGTAGGGACATCTCCTTGTCATACAATCTAAAAATTGTTATTAATAATTTATTAATAATCTGAAGGTCTAACCATGGTAGCGAAAATAATCCCTATTGAGTTTTTTATTATAATACAAAGTCTGGGTCCTTAAAAGGCTACACAATTATTAGTCATTATAGCTCCAGCGGAATCTCATAGTAGACTGTTTGTCCCTAGGAAAACCTCTTGGCAGAAAAGACATATTTGTCAAGGCAAATATCTGCTAGAATGCAGTCAATGTCTCAAGTGAACGCTAGGCAATCAATAGTTAGACTAGACAAAAACTGAGGTTATTAACGAGTATTTCTTTATTGGTTGAAATCTGGGTATATCTATAGCTTTAGTAAAAATACTATATCATGTAATATACTTTGTTAGAATTCAGGATCAAGTAGGGTATGGCGATTTCCTAATGGCACGTTCTTTCCTAAACAATGTGGCAGAATGTGGAGGCTTCCTAATGGGCACAATCTTTCCTGATTAATACAGCAGAATCAGGATATCTCTATATGGCAAGATCTTTATAAGATATTTCCATATGGTTAAGGAGGTTTTTAGAATTTTAGTTGCTCTTTTAGGTAAACATTGTTAGTAGTGGCTTCATTAGCTTCTGCGTCAGTGGAACTCCGTTGTACATGTTTTGAATTATCTCACATCCGAACTTTTTCTGATCTAGTAATGATCCCATCATTCCTGATACTCCCCTTAGACAGATCAACTTGATTCTGGCAGCAATAATAACAACCAAATCAGGATGATTGTAGAAAAACATGCTTTTTTAATCAATTGAATTATAAGTGCAAAAATGGCACTAAATTAACCTCCAATTGACCCAAAAACCAGATTTACCTGAGCTATATCATTAACTAGACATATAGTCTAAATTGGGAAAATTTACAAACATGAAAATAATACATTTAAAGCACTAATTAGGAAGTCATCAGGCATCTCAATAGCACTGGTGTGCACCAATCAGGATGGCCATGTATTTGTGACTCATGCCAAAACTTTATAGAATTAAACACTAGAAATAATATCAGTGCATAGTAAGATTATTAATTATTTAAAAAATATAATATGATGAAAATTGATAAACACAGTAAATTCTCTTTTACCACCCCAATGGAGACTTAATAGGGTATTAAGCATTTAATGATAAGAATATAATTTAAGTGCCGTTGTTATGTAAAGTAGGTGAGCACTTAATGTATTAGAATTTGTAACTTTTTAAGTTAGAATTGATCAATAACGCTGACTAAATTTGACACTATATGAGGATTCTACTAAATAAGGTATAATATCTAAATGCTTCCTTGAAGGTTCAACATTAATGTCAATTATCAAAAATCTTTATATGATAGATATCCTTACTATTGGTGGTGTTAAAAGCTTGTAGTGAAGACCAAACTAAAAATTGTATGTAAAATTACAACATATTTTTAATGTCAAAAAGAGAAGAAACACGTTTGTAAAGTTGAATATTATAATTAACATAAGTAACTATAAACTGAAAGATTAATATAAATTAAAAGTCTTAATGGTTCAATTATATCACTCAATGTAAACTAAAAATTTATCTCAAAGGACTTAGTTGGACGGTATATAGCCTAGATACAGTATTTTGGATCCATTAGGAATCAACTAATTTTTATATATAAAAACTTTACTGATGTATAAATACTTATTTGAAGTCTTGTCATGATAATAAAATGCTAAAATTATGAATAATGAGTTCTTAGCTATTAGTAGCTTTTAAAATTTGCAAAGCCATGACCTTGGATAATTGTCATCTATGGACAATGATACTTTTCCTCTTGGACCCCCAATGACCGTTATCTTGAAACTCTGATATTGTTACACTTGGAGCCACTGATAGTCTTTAACATAAAGTTACCAATTATTACAATAAAAGAACCTTTTGATTTATGAAGATGTCATTGTTGAGGAAAAGGTCCAGGCTTATTAGAAAACTCATAAAACAAGAGTCATCAGTTTGGATGCTGAAATTTAAGAATTGGCAGGAAACAGACATCCCAATATGGATGGTAGTAACTACCAGAACAAGGTAGAACCAAAGTGGAACATAAAGGAATGTTTAAGATTAACAAGTACATTGGTTGTGTTTAAAACAAATTAACTAACCAAAATGATAAGCTTAATCATCCAAATTAAGTTATCTAGTTGTTGTTTAACTATATTCAGCTAAAAAAATTGACATAATGCTTAATAAACTATACACGTTTCTGTTTAACTATTAATATGATTTACAAAGCAACTTTAATATTTATTACTATTTTCTGTATACAAGAGAACTAAGTGACCTAATCAACACTGTATAACTGAGCAAACCAGAGTTCTTAATTTCATCAAAGCCACAGGAAAGAGATGTCATATTGTTTTATTCATTTTAAACTACGTTAGAAAACATAAATGAAAATTTTTGTAAGAGTATAGTTATGCAACTTAACTTATGTCATTTAGTATCATAGTTTATTAATCTTTGTATAAAATATAAGTAATATGAAAAAGAACTTGATTGTATTAAATTAATATTCCTATTATTAAGACTTTAATTAAAGGTTTGAAGTTATACCATAAGATAAGGAAATAATGAAAATCACAAAAAATATAATAGCTTAAATATAAATATAATGTGGATAATTGGGTTTATTGTAATCAAAGCTCTTATCTATACATATGTTGTCAGGGACTGGTACTACTTTATCCATTTTGAGATAGCAAGCCATGCACTTGCTAATCCCAAGCTAAAGTTACAGTATAACAGAGGGGTTGTGCGCACCAAATAAATAATGGCAAGGTCAATTGGGTAGCTTAATCCTAAAGAACTAAGGATTAGATCACCCACTCTTATTCCTGTTAAGGCCAGTACACCAGCTATGTTTTGAAGTAAAAGTAATGGAAGAGGGGTTTGTAAAGGTATAAGTGTTTCTGCACTCATGGCTATAGAACTTCCAGAATTGCAGTTAGGCTCTGTAACAAAATTAGTGCAGGTTTTGTAAAATAAATGGTTAGACTGTATAGCTTGTTTACTATTGATATATGGAACTAGTATAATAAAAATTTGTACTTAAAGGACTTGTAATGAGATAGTATTTTATTGACTGCATATCAGCCATATGAATGCCCTAGTTTTTAAATTTTAATGTTATTGCAAGGAAGGCTGACTATGGGATGGACACTTCCAAATTTGACCCAAAAGAAACAAAACTAAGTAACAGGGAAGGCACCCCAGAGAAGCGATGCTATCTCTTGTTGCCAGCGGGGACGCCACTGGGGGGGGGAGGGGGAGGGAACGTGTGAAGGGGCCGTAGCCTCTATTGAACACGTGTGGAGGAAGGGGTCTGATTTGATGAACCTAACTGGGAACCAGGAGGAGACCAGTTGTCAGCGACGCGGTGGGAGGTATCCAAATATCCATGCCTAAAAGTGGTCCACCAAATGAGACCAGAATCTGTGGACAGCTTCTGGGAGGGTGGGGGTGGAGCCTGCGATGGCATCCAAGATAATTGTGTGGATAGTCCACATGGCGATTGCAACCACCAGAGAACGGAGGGAAGGTGAAAGGGGAGAGGCCATTGATAAAGCAAACATATCCCTTAACAGACTGAAGGGATGTGTTTGATCCTGGCCAAGCAGACGTTAAACTTCGCGCCATATCACTTTAGAGGTAGGACACTTCTCCATGCAGAGGAACAGCGTTCCATACTGGCCACACATGACGCAGGATGAATATAAAGCGTTAGAGCGCTCATCCATATGGTACACCCGCCTCAGGCAGCGCCACACATGGGAATGGATTTGAGGTTGCAACAGAGGATGGTGTGCGTATTTCCAGATAGTCTTTTGGGTCTCAATGAAGTAAGGGATGTCCATCATGTCCAGGTAGTCCACCCTGGATAATATGGGGCCGTGTGGGGATCACGCCATCTTGGATGGGTAGCCCCTGTACCTCTTGTGTGAACTGAGGAGAGGGGCGGCCTCTCTGGGCTGTGTGTCCACTAATACGAATTCTCCACTCAGTGCTCCACATGGAGAGGAGGATTTGTTTGTAGTGGGTTTTAGTCCCATGAGGACCTGTGGCCGATGGGTGTGAAGCCAGGTATTTCATCAAGGAGTGAGGGTTCGTTGGATTGTTAAGGCCCAAGGCGCGGGAGAAGTTGGAGCGGGCCATGTGGGACCAGTGTTGGGAGGGGAGCGTAGGGGCGGTGACATCCACAATCCAGGTGCCCAGTTTCTTTGCAGCATGGGCTTTGAAATTAAGCAGGCCCATGCCACCATGATGATGAGGGCCAAACATGACCTCTAGCCATACTGGTGGTGGGAAGCCTGACCATAGCTAACTTGCAGAAGGGCACACAAGGATTTGAAAAGGCTTGGGGAGAATGGATGGCGTGGGCTCCAAACCAGACTTTAAAGAGGAGCATAGAGTTGGCTAAAACAACCCTGCCAGTAAGGGAAGTAGGGTGGGCTCTGAGGGAGGCGATGCGCTTCATCACGTTGTCTAGAATACGACTTTCCATTACTTCTGATGCGTACCCGCCTGACTCCACCCACATGCCCAGATGGCGGACAGGCCCTATGGTAGGGCGTGTCATGAAGGGGAGCACTAGTGGGGAGGTGTGGGGTGAGCAGGGAGGGCGAGCATGTGTGCGAGCAGATGGGCTGGGCAGGGCACTGGTTGCTGGGGCCCAGCAGGTTTGATACCAACCAAGGAGGATGATTTTGGTTTTGGAAGCGTTCAGTGCAGCATTACTTACCTGGGAATACTCCTGGATGAGAGCTTCAAGTGCGCGTGCATCTTTATTATTGGACACCCCAGCCACACAGTCATCTGCAAACGCCATCATCTTGACTGGGGCTTGGCCTGTCACATGGAACCCAGTGAGTTGGGCATTCACATTTCGAAGTAGTGGGTCAAGGCTGAAGTTGTATAAGAGTGGGCTAAGGGGGTCCCCTTGTCGCAAGCCCCTTTGAGGGTGGACTAAATCCTTTAGGAAGCCAGGGCCACGCACTGCCATTGTTGCTGATTCCATGAGCAGCATTACCCAGCTGATGAAGCGAGGGGGTAAGCGGAATTGATGGAGGCAGGCCGTGAGGTATTCCCAGTTTACTTTATCATAGGCCTTCTGTTGGTCATAGAATACAAGAGCCCCAGAGGCTGTGGACTGGCATGCGTTAGCCACAGAGTGCACGTTGTCCCAAATTGACCTTCTGGGTATGAAACCGAATTGTTCTGGGGAGATGGTGGCAGATGCTACAATCCCTAAGCGGTTAGCCATGATTTTTGTTAAAATTTTTGTATTTCATGTTAGTTAAAGAAATGGGGCGCCAGTTGGCTAAGTCTAGCTTGTCCCCTTTCTTAAAGAGTGTGACAGTGAAGGCCTCTTGTCCTCCTGGTAGGAGGCGCGTTTCCAGAAGGCTCTGGTTAAGTGAGGCAAGCAGCAGTGGGGATAATTATTTGAAGTACTTTTTATAAAAATCATATGGAATGCCATTTGGGCCTGGGCATTTCCAATTTTGGTGCACCGCGGATGGCTGTCCATAGTTCATTTGGAGTAATCAAATTTATTATTTCTGGGTATTGGGAAACGGTGTGGATGTGGGTTCAGTCAAAGAATTCCGCCACTTTAGCTGGCTGAATTGGATTGGATTGGTATAACTTGGAGTAATACTTTTGTATTTTGATTGCCACTTCAGCTGGCATATCCATGATGGAATCATCTGATATTTGCACCTGTGTGCAGGCAACGCTCTGGCGTGGTGCAAATTAATTTTAATAGAATATGTGGTGCACTTGTCACCCTCTGTAATGAATTTGGCCCTGTAATGAACACAAACCCAATGTTTGTGTTGCCTTTCTAGCGCGTTTAGATGGGCGGCTGCTTCCACCCACTTCCGGCCACATGCAGGGCTGTATCCTGTAGCTGGGATGTTGGACTCCAGGTGTGCCAACTCTGCCAGAGCGCGCGAAATGATGGCTGATGTGGCTCATGAGCATCAGGAGAAGAGGTGGCGAGAGTGGTAGATGGTATCCTCTTTGAAGGCTGCCCATGTGGAGATGGGGTCCACACAAAATGGTGTAACAAACTCTTTTGCCAAAGTTGCTGATTCCACCCAAGTGGAAAATCCTGAAGACAAGTTTGGGAGGGCGGAGTTTGCACCAATATGGGGCCTTAGCCACTGTGATAGGTAGGTGGTAGGTTATTGAGACTAGTCGGTGGTCAGAGAAGTCAATTTTTGTTGTTTGGAAGTGGGAAATGTGAGGTTGGAATTTTGCCGGCATAAGGATAAGGTCAATGCGAGTCATGGACCTTAATTGGCCGTTGTGGATGTGAGGGTGCATCATGTTTTTGAGCAGTGGGGCTTGCCACAGCAGTGCATCCATTAACCCAAGGGTGGCCTTTAGAACGCGAAGTTTTACATTGCCCTGGGGGGCGTGAGAGGAGGAAGGCCAACGGTCTGTGGGTGTGTTTAGCCAACAGTTCATATCGCCGACTATGAAAGGGTCTGGGGGTAATGGGAGGGATTTGACCAATGAGAAAAATTCCTGACGCTCTTGGGCACAGGTTGGGGCAAAGATGTTGATGATAGCATGTGCCACATCAGCCCATGAGAAAGTGAAAATGAGGACTCAGCCATTGAGGAAGGATTCCAACAATAAAAATTCGAAAAATTGTTTTTCTAAACTAGCAATCCACAGTGCTCTGACCAAAAGGATGGGGATGGGAAAAGCATGGTTTTCCAAGCATCCTCGGAACTTCACAGACAGTGGGCTTCCTGGATGGCCAGGATATCCACAGGTAAATTTTTTAGTAAAAAACTCAGTTTCCTAGCCTGGGACATTGAGGCCTTGAGTCCGGCAATATTCAACGTCCCTAAAGTAAAGGTTTCCCCCATTGCACCTTAGGTGTGAGGGGGTGGGCACCTGGGCCCACTAGCCTCCTCTAGATCCCCATGGGCCTTCACAGCAGCACGGGTGTTTGCAGAAACACTATTGGTAGTTTTGTTGATTTTAGCAGAAAGGTTCACGTTGGCTTTTGCCTTCACTTTTTGTTTCCCCATCATCAAACTAATTTTTTGTGGTGCAGATGAGTTTGGTCACCAACAAGCGGGTCAAAAAAATTTTCAGGTAGGTTGGACCTCAAGTCAGTTTCAACTGGAGCTTGGTTGCAAAAATTGGGTGAGATCGAGTCACCCACAGATCCTCAGATTGGTTGGCCCAATTGGCATGGGCTTCCCAATCTGATTGGTTGAGAGATTCCCAAGTTGCTTCCACCGCAAAGGTTTTGATGTCCTCCTGGCATTGGGAGTGTGGAATAGCAGTAGTGACTTTGGCTGCTTCCTTGGCCGCAGCCCTGTGGTCCTGCTTGGCCTTCTTCCACTCTTGCGGGGAAATAGGTTTTACCAGTAGGTAGCAACTTTGTGCTCCACATGAGAAAGCCTCTTTGGTGCTTGCAGTTGGTTTGCAGTGCGCCGCTCCAATGCCTATGGCTACCAAGGGGTGCTCTTGGAATGTGATGCCCTCCTTAGTGGGGCATGTGTGTGCCTTATGGCTGAACGTGTCACAGTGGGTGCAGATGGGGGGCACGCTGTCCACGGTTACCCAGAAAGGGTGGGTGGTATGCCCTTCAATATTGATATATATGGAGTGCGGGATCTGGGTTAGGTCCTTTATGATCTCCTCAGTTGGGGTCGGAACTGCAATGGCTTTGCTGGTGCACAGGTGTGGCATCAGCATAAAGCGTTGCATCTTGAAAGATTGTATTTCGCCATAAATGGTGAGACCATCTTTCAGGTGCTGCTGCAAAATAGCACGATTTACCGTAGTAGGCAAAAATTTAAATGTGAGGAAAATTTGGTTGGGTTTTGTCCATCTGGTGCATTTGGTTTCAATGACCTGTTGCCCTTTGGGGAGGTCAATCACTACATGCACCGCAGCAGCTTTGTCTGCTGCCTCTTTGTTTTTGAAACCGAGGTCCAGCCAACCATGTGACATGGAGTGAGGTGCAACATACACCATGGTCAGGAAAAATATGTGCACATCCCCACAAAATTTTTCCCATAGAGCTGTTTGTTGGATGTCCAGAAACGCATGGACTCCATATTCCACTGACGAGAGTGGTTGGGAGTGAGGCGTGTTGATGTACTGGTTGCATCGCGCTTGCCAAGTGAGGATTTCTGGGTAAATAGTGACCGCCAGTTTTTTATTTTTTTCTATTCCACCGGTTTCTCCAGGGCGTTTCTGAACGTTTAAGGCTGCGGGCCTACCATCTGCTCCTCTTACTTTTCTTGCCCAACTGCTCCCTGACATGGGTGCAGACTAATCTCCTCTGTGAGATTATCAAACTAGAATCAGACTTGAATTGAATAAGTTGCAAAAGTGACTGCAACGAGAGAGAAAAGCATGAATGCCCTAGTTTTGTTCCATCCAACTCCCTAGACTTACCTAAGCTTAATTGGTTTTAAACAGATATCTGTTAATTTTTTGAGCTTATAGGATTGCTCTTTGCATATGATTTTGAAAAGCATAGGGAATTTTCTCAGTCTCATTGTAAATTCATGTTGGTACAATTAATCAACTCAATTTCATCGCAATTAAGGCAATTTAGCAATTGATTGAACCATACCCCATTACAATTATGATTTAATATGTCAAAATCGAACTAACATCAGCACATATCCTCTTGATGTGATATATAATTTCTGAAACCTCAGAAATGTCACTAATGTCAGTCTTTACCCTGACATATTTGTTATATTTACCTTTTAGATTTATTCATTAATCATATATATGCTTTGTAGCCATCTTTAAAAATAAGTGTAGAGTTTAACTTAATATAATTCTTTTATATTTTCTAGTCCATAAAAAACATCTATATATAAAATTGACACATGAAAGGTGTTATGTACTTGAATTTTTAAATCTTGACCTATTTTTATAATTTAAACAAATACATAGAGCTCATATTTAAGATAGTCTGATCAGAGTAAACATTTTCAGGTGCTATATTGCTTAGTGCTAAAGTATAAACAAAATTAAAAATATTTTTAGCCAAGGGAGGATACCCCAGTGGTAGAGTATGGACCCTCTACCACTGCCTCCCAAGTTTGATCCTGGTAATGGACTTTGGGTAGGGGACGATTTTGACTGTGTTGGCTTTGCGCACCAATGCCCCAAACTGAGATAGCGAATAGAAAAGGCAGTCCATGGAGTTCCTGGCCTATCATACGCCATGCATGGAGGTTTTCCAGGTTTTATCCTCCTTTCCCATTTTCTTCACTTCCCTAATCAGTGTGGTATCATCCCCAGGTCGGCCCACCCCGAATAAGAATATTTTTAGCTAATATGATTTTGTGACAGCTGAGGTTTTCCCTTAACATTATATCGCCCTGATCTTTAATAAGATAGGACAAGTTGGTGTAGATGGAGCAGGGGTGAGCAAGTGTTGTTTCTGAATAAGCCCTGAATGGGGTCAAGAGTGAGGCAGGTTAACGGTTGGGACTTGAATCAGGGCTGGGATCAAACAAGGTGATGGTGAAATGTTTGAATTTGAGGATTGAGTTGGATTCGAGTTGGAACTACATTGAGTCATGAGTGAGGTAGTTCAGCTTGCAGGGAATTCTATTGGACTAGTATGATAAGGTTTGGTTCTGGAAAATTCAAAAGTACAGAGTGTCAGGCATGACAGAGGAGTTTGAACTAATTTTACATTAGAGGGCTATAAGGAAAGGGACTGGGAAGTGGAGGTTCTTTAGTTCAGTTTCCTATTGACATGCCTAATATACATAATAAAGCCACTAGCTTAAAAGCCTTATCTATCTTATTATTGACTTTTGGGGTTTACATTGGTATATTTAATCTAACGATGGCCATGTTTAGCATTCACAAGCAGGGGGTGGACTTTGGGTGAGCTTGGGAGGTCTATTGCTCCTTATACACCTTGTTGGAGTCATGGCATGGTTCTCAGGGTAAGCATAATTGCAACTGTCCTCCAAGGGGTGTTCATCCACAGCACTTGTAGCACACGCACTAGAAGAATGGTATCAGGAACCCTATCCACCCTTTGGTCCTTGACTTGGGTCCTGCTTCCTAATTCATTCATGGCTTATTGGAAGGAGCCAGTTCATAACCAAATTTAAGTATTATAATCTATATAGTTTAAGCACCAAAGAAAGAGCCAATATCAGATACAAGAGTAATTGGTTAAATCTGGATCTTTAAAAAGTTGTTTCTATTGCATAAGCATTCACTAATTCTTAACCACTACTTTTTGTCATTTATTACAAATATTAGTATAATTTAATTGTATATATCCGTTCTCAAAAAGTCTTGTTTCTAAATTTGGGTGTATGATGGAAAGAAATATCATAATTATCGAGTCATGATTAATTTATATAATTAGAAAATCATCAACTAACAACATTTGACATATGTGAAAACGCTATAATAAAGGGAGCTTCATTAAGTGTTGATTGCTCTTATTATCATTGTAGTTAATAATTATAAGCTAAAGCTTGCTATAGTTCCAGCTATCAAAATTAGTTTATTTTTTGTTATAAAATGTGGTAGAAAGTAACTGATCTTGTTTCTATAGAAGATGAATCATACATAAATATTACATAACCCTTTTATAAACTTACTTTCCTTTATATGTGCTCTTGTCATTAACATTAAGCGTTGATAACTTGATAATACTATGTTTTTTAAAATTAAGGATGAGCAACAAAGGCTAGGGCTTTATCTTGATCTCTGATTAGATAGTGGAAGCTATGTCAATTTGGAAACAGAAAAACAACTTATAGAAAACTATAGTATTTCATGTTAACTAGATGTCTATCAAAATCTAAATCATATTATCATTACACTCAACTTTGATCCTTGCAGCTAAGATTATAACATTTACAGATAGCAAAGGGTTACATCCTATGCAATTGAGAGACTTGGCATTATCTGTAAAGCAAAAACTCTTTGTTAAGGTGATTCTAAGGATGAGAAATTTTAATGAATAAGTGTATGTCCTGTCTAATGATAAATTATGAGAAGTTTTCATGTAAACAAGAAGATATAAATTTTCCTGTTTATTAGATATAATGATGTTTATTTAAACAAAAAGGAAGGACATAATTGGAAGTCTCAATTCGAAAAGTGTATCTTAATACTGCTTTTATTAACATTACTGCTTGCCTTTTGTGATGGACTGTTGAGGATTCAACTGCAATGACTGAAAATAATTAAGATCGAGATTCAGTGTCATTCTAATAATACAAAAAAACCATTGGAATATCCAATTCTCAGATAGACCGATGATCAACCCTTTGGAGTTATTGGCCTCCTCTGAAGGATGGGGCTAAGAAATTTGAAGGGGCAAAACATCCCACAAGAAGGTTGATCTCATCTAATAAGAACTTTATCAGATATGACCAATACAAGTATAGTTTTAATAGTTTGCAATATTGGTCATCTAACTTTTCTTTCTCGTTGCAAACACTTTTACAACCTATTCAATTCAAGACTAAATCTAGTTTGATAATCTCACAGAGAAGATTAGTCTGCGCCCATGTCAGGGAGCAGTTGGGCAAGCAAGGTAAGAGGAGCAGGTGGAAGGCCCGCGGCCTCCAACGTTTGAAAACGCCCCGGAGAATCTGGCGGAATAGACAAAAATCTCAAAAAACTGGCGGTCACAATTTCTCCAGAGATACTCGCATGGCAAACATGATGCAACCAGTACATCAACATGCCACACTCCCAGCCACTTTCGTCAGTGGAATTCAGAGTCCATGTGTATCTGGACATCCAAAAAACGGCCTTATGGGAAAAATTTGTGAAGATGTACACAAAATTTTCCCAACTGCGGTGTATGTTGCACCTCACTCCATGTCACGCGGTTGGCTGGACCTAGGTTTCAAAAGCAAAATAGCAGCAGATGAGGCTGCAGCAGTGTGCATAGTGGTTGACCTCCCTGAAGGGCAATGGGTTGTCAAAACCAAATGCACCAGATGGACAAAATCAAAACAAATTTTCCTCACGTTTGACTTTTTGCCTACTACGGTAAAACGTGACATTTTGGAGCAACACCTGAAAGATGGTCTCGCCGTATATGGCAAAAACAATTTTAAAAATGCAACGCTTCACGCTGATACCACACCTGTGCACTGGCAAAGCCATCGCAGTTCTGACCCCAACCGAGGAGATTGTGAAGGACCTAACCCAGATCCCACACTCCACTTTTATTAGTATCACAGGGCATACCACCCACCCATTCCGGGTAACTGTGGACAGCGCGCCCCCCATTTGCACCCACTGTGACGCGTTCGGCCATAAGGTGCATGCATGCCCCATCAAGGAGGGCGTCAAATTCCAAGAGCACCCCTCGGCGGCCATGGCCAGTGGAGAGGCGCACTACAAACCAACTGCAAGCACCAAAGAGGCTTTCCATGGGGAGCACAAGGCTGCTACCTATTGGTAAAGCCCATCTCCCCGCAGGAGCAGAAGAAGGCCAAGCAGGCCCATAGGGCCGCGGCCAAGGAAGCGGCCAAGGCTACCACCGCCATCCCACACTCACAATACCAGGAGGACATGGAGACCTTCGCGGTGGAAGCAACTTGGGAATCCATCATCCAATCAGGTTGGGAAGTCCATGCTGAGCGGGCCACTCAATCTGAGGATCTGATGGGAGATTTGATCTCACCCAATTGCTGCACCCAAGCTCTGGTCAAAACTGACTTGGGACCTACCCAACTGAAAATTTTTTTTTGACCTGCTTGACAGTGCACCGAACTCATCCGCACCCCAAAAAATTTGTTTGACGTCGGGAAAATAAAAAGCAAAGGCCAAAGCCAACGTGACTCTTTCCGCAAAAATTAACAAAAACCCCGATAGCATTGCTGCTAACACCCACACTGCTATGAAAGCCTGTGGGGACCTGGAAGAGGCTGGTGGGCCCAGGGGCCCACCCCTCACACTTAAGGTGTGATGGGGGAAACCTTCACTCTAGGGATGTTGAATATTGCGGGACTCAAGGCCTCCCCATCCCAGGCTAGGAAACTGAGTTTTTTACAACACAATTTACCCGTGGATATACTGGCCATCCAGGAGTCCCACTGTCCACGAGGTTCTGAGGAAGCTTGGAAAACAATGCTCCTCCCATCCCTACCCTTTTGGTCGAAGCACTGTGGGGTGCTAATTTGGAAAAATAATTTTTATAAATTCACATCCTCAGAAACATTCCTAAATGGCTGAGTGCTTGTCATCACCTTCTTGTGGGCTGACGTTGTGCACGCAATCATCAACATCTATGTCCCAAATGGTGCACATGAGCGTCAGGAATTTTTCTCATCGGTCAAATCCCTCCCGCTACCCCCTAATTCTTTCCTAGTTGGCGACATGAACTGGTGGAAAACTCACCAATGGACTGGTGGCCTCCCTCACCCCATGCCCCACAGGGTCACATAGAACTACATGTTCTAAAGGCCACCCTTGGGTTAATGGATGCACTGCTGTGACATGCCCTGCTGCTCAAAAACATGTCGCGTCCCCATGTCCACAACGGCCAATTAAGGTCCATGACCCACATCGACCTTATTCTAACACTGTGCAAATTCCAACCCCACATCTCCCACTTCAAAACAACGAAATGGAATTCACCGACCACCGACTGGTCTCAATAACCTACCACTTACCATCACAGTTGCAAAGGCCCCACATTGGTGCAAAATCCGCCCCCTGAGCTTGCATCACCAGGATTTTCCACATGGGTGGAAGAGGCAACTTTGGCAAAATCATTTGTTGCACCATATTGCGCGGACCCCAATCCACATGGGCAACCTTCAAAGAGGACACCATCCACCACTATCGCCATCTCTCCTCTAGATGCTCATGAGCCACATCGGTGGTTATCTCGTGCTCTGGCGGAATTGGCCCACTTGGAGTCCAACATTCCAGCCACAGGATACAGCCCTGCATGGGGCTGGAAGTGGGCGGAGGCAGCCGCCCACCTCAACGCACTCAAAAGGCAACATAAACATTGGTTTTGTGTCCAATACAAGGCCACACGCATCACTAAAGGTGACAAGTCACCGCATACTTCTTTAAAAAAAATTTTGCACCACGCCAGAGTGTGGCCTACACACAGGTGCAAAGATTGGATAATTCCATTGCGGACACACTGGCCGAAGTGGCAATTGAAATGTAAAAATATTACTCTGAGTTATACTGAGCCAAACCAATTCAGCTGGCCGAATTGGCAGAATTTCTCAACCAAGCTCATATCTGCACCATTTTCTGATACCCATAAATAATGGATTTAATTACTCCAAACAAATTATGGACAACCATTCGTGGTGCACCAAAAACTGAAAATGCCCAGGCTCAGATGGCATTCCATATGAGTTCTACAAAAAATAAAATATATATCCCCATTGCTGCTAGCCTCACTTAACCAAATCCTGTTGGAAACGCGCCTCCTACCAGGAGGACATGAGGCCTTTACTGTCACACTCTTCAAGAAAGGGGATAAGCTTGACTTAGCCAACTGGCGCCCCATTTCTCTAACAAACACAGACACCAAAATTTTTAACAAAAATCATGGCTAACCGTTTAGGGACTATAGCATCTGCCACCATCTCCCCAGAAAAATTTGTTTTCATCCCCAGAAGGTCGATTTGGGATAATGTGCACTCCGTGGCTAATGCATGTCAGTCCACAGCCTCTGGGGCACTGGTATTCTTGGACCAACAAAAGGCCTATGATAGAGTAAACTGGGAATGCCAAAGGGACTGCCTCCATCAATTCTGCCTACCCCCCACTTCATAAACTGGGTAATGCTGCTCATGGAATCTGCGACAATGGCAGTGCATGGCCCAGGCTTCCTAACAGAAGTAGTCTGCCCTCAAAGGGGCTTGCGACAAGGTGACCCCCTCAGCCCACTCTTATACAACTTCAGCCTTGACCCACTACTGCGAAATGTGAAGCCCAACTCACTGGGGTCCATGTGCCAGGCCAAACCCCAGTTAAGATGATGGCATTTGCAGATGATTGCGCGGTGGGGGTGTCTAATAACAAAGATGCACGCGCGCTTGAAGCCCTCATCCAGGAATATTCCCGGGTAAGCAACGCGGAACTGAATGCCTCCAAAACTGAAATCATCCTCCTTGGTCGGTTTCAGAACTGCTGGGCCCCAGCAATTAGTTCCCAACCCAGCCCATCTGCTCGCCCACGTCCACACCTTACTAACTCAACACACACCGCTCCACTGGTGCTCCCCTTCGTGCCACGTCCTACCATAGGACTGGTGCGCCATCTGGGCATGTGGATGGAGGCAGGCGGATATGCGTCAGCAGTAGTGGGGTGCCATATACTGGACAACGTGACAAAGCGAATCGCCTCTCTCAGAGCCCACCCTACTACCCTCACTGGCAGGGTTGTTCTTGCCAACTCTATACTCCTATCCAAAGTCTGGTTCGGAGCCCACGCCATCCCCTTCTCACCAAGCTTCTTCAAATCCCTGTATGCTTTGCTGCAAGGATGGCTTTGGTCAGGCCGCCCTCCAACAGTACATCTAGAGGTCATGTTTGGACCTCATCATCAAGGTGGCATGGGCCTGCTTGACTTCAAAGCTCATGCTGCTAAGATCTTGGGCACCTGTATCGCGGCCGTCACCGCTCCTACACTCCCATCCCAACACTGGTCCCGCACGGCCCACTCCAACTTCTCCCAATCCTTGAGCCTCAACAATCCATCAAACCCCCATTCCCTGATGAAATACCTTGCATCACACACATCGGCCACAGGTCCTCACGGGACTAAAACCCACTACAAACAAATCCTACTCTCCATGCGAAGCGCAGAGTGGAGAATTCATACTAGCAGACATACAACCCGAAGAGGCTGCCCCTCTCCTCAGTTCACACAAAAGGTACAGGGGCTACCCATCCATGATGGCGTGATCCCCATTCGACCCCATGTCCTATCCAGGATGGACTACCTGGACATGATGGGCATCCCTTATTCCACTGAGACCCAAAAGACTATCTGGAAATACGCACACCATCCTCTGTTGCAGCCTCAAGTCCGCTGCCATGTGTGGCGCTGCCTGAGGTGGGTGTATCATACAGCTGAGCGCTCTACCGCTTTACACTCATCCTGTGTCGTGTGTGGCCAGTATGGAACGCTGTTTCACCGCCTGGAGAAGTGCCCCACCTCTAAAGTGATATGGCGCGAAGTTCAACGTCTGCTGGGCCAGGATCAAACGCATCCCTTCAGTCTGTCAAGAGATATGTTTGCTTCATCAATGGCCTCCCCCCTTCCACCCTCCCTCCATGCTCTGGTAGTTGAAATCGTCATGTGGACTATCCACACGATTGTCTCGGATGCCATCGCTGGCTCCATCCCCACCCTCCCAGAAGCTGTCCACAGATTCTGGTCTCACTTGGTGGACCACTTTCAAGCGTGGATGTTTGGATACCTCCACCGCGTCGCTGACAGCTGGTCTCCTCCTGGTTCCCAGTCTGGTTCATCAAATCAGACCCCTTCCTCCACACGTGCTCAATAGTGGCTACGGCCCCTTCACACGTTCCCTCCCCCTCCCCATAGTGGCGTCCCCGCTGGCAACAAGAGATAGCATCGCTTCTCTGGGGTGCCTCCCCTGGTACTAAGTTTGTCTTTCCTGAGACATATTCGGAAGTGTCCATCCCATGGTCAGCCTTCCCCGCAATAAATTTAAATATTGGTCATCTATTAGGAAAGATCTTACCTTAGTTGAAGCATGAAAATCCTTACAAAGAACTACTAAATTTACCCCTATAAATATATCTCATTTCTAACTAATAAAGTACCACTATTTTTGTCTCGCATAGCTCAATTTTGGTCTATTCATAACAGAATTCTGTATTTCCAAATAGAATCTATTCCAACGGAACTAATAACTTCATTGTGCTTGTTTTTATATTCGCTAGAGCCACAGAACTAATAATTTCATAGCTTTTTAGCGCCTGAATATTGAAATTTCTTTAATGAAACTTCAATACTGGTGCTCCCTGCCGGGTCTTCTTCTGAAGCTACCTGGTGAAAACATATTTCACAATGATGAATATGTATAGCAAGGAAAGCCCCTCTTCCAAGGAATTAATGAGTACCACCCGATGGGTACACTCCAACAGGCAGGAGATGCCTTCCGCTAATATCAGTAATCCTTAAATTTCAAGCTTCTATGGACTTGGCCATTAAGGACCTTGAGCATGATAATTATCAATTTAATCTGAAGATGTAGAAGAAACGGTCAAAGGCTTAATAACGGGGGCTTTCCAGCCTGGTGCTATCCTAACTGAGACTGAGCATATAAGGTTGCAGCTAATAAGATGGACCTATACAACAGAGTGGTTTTACAACATACCAAAGTCAGTTTGGCTAGAACAGAGCAGTACCTCCGGCAGTATGTACATCCCGCCATTCATCACATACTCCAGATTTTGGGGTTGTATAATCTAGAGATCCAACGCCAGTTGACCCTGGCGCAACAATTTCATTCTCAGCTATCCTCTTTCTATGAGATGGCTTCTAACTTTGGTCAGGATAATTGGAAAGTCATACTTGATAATAGAAGGGAAATTAATGCTATACATAACCATCTGGTGAGAATTGACAATGGAATTGTGGGTTACATCGGCCAAAAAGTATCTCAACAGGTTAGTGATGTTGCTAATCCTATTCACTACTGAATCACTACCCTTGAAGATGAGATTACTAAACAACTGGGAAAATTGCGGTCCCAACATGAGGAACGCTTTGTTGAACTCAACGGGCTACTTCAACAACTTATTTAATTGTGGATACTATTAGAGAAGATGAACCTAGTCCTGCTGATCCTCATGGACCTCCAGGACCACCTAGTTCTTTTTTGGTGACCCTGGGACCCCCTGGTGAACGAGGTCCTCAAGGCTCTGTGAGTCAACAAGGACCACCTGAGCCTGCAGGTTGCGACAGTTCACAAGGACCCCCAGACCTCCTGGTCACCCCCCGCTCAACGCTTTTAATTCACAATTCTGAACCTCCGAGTCTGGTAGTTTCAAGAGTGCAGGCGTTAGAAACCCAAATCCAAGCCATAGCTCAAGGATGTTTCTTATCTCTAGAAGGACTTTCAACTAATCTGGATTATTTACTAACCAACTTATTGGATAGTGTTGATAATTCTCATTTTCTATGCGATGCTAACCAATCTATACAAGAAACTCAGTTTGCAATCTTAACAGCTTCTACTAATTGGTTAACTGCTAAAAATGGATTTACTCAAGAATAAGCAAGAAGAGATGCTCGCTGCAATTTCTAACTTAAATCAATTGACTGTAAATGACCAATCACACAATGGGTCCAAATTTACAAGACGATCTGAACCATTTACAACAACAAGTTAACTGAATTCTTACTCAAACCAACATCCCTGATTCTGAACCCTCCAAAGCTGATCCGGTCATGGTATCTGGCATACACGTCTTGAGCAATGAACCCACCAATTTTAAACCTACCTTTAAGGATAAGTTTGAGCCAGGTGAAGGTAACATTCATTATTTTCTATTTGTCTATGAGTGAGAAATGGACGGGGCAATGGACAACGGATCAACAGAAAGTTTGACATATTACTTATTGTCTAAGCTGGATCACTCAAGGAATCATGGTTCCTCACCTTAAGGCTTGCAATACGTGGGTTCAAGTAAAAAACGCCCTTATTAAGGAATTTGGGAGTGATCAAATACTATCTAACCAAAAGTAAGCCTTTATGAATATTCAAATCAAATGAGGAGAGTCTATTCAAAATTTCGCTAAAAGATTCTACCATGAGCCCAAACTCTTACCATTTGCGACCAGACTACAGTAGATGATGCCATATCAGCTGTAATGAGTGCGTTCACTTCTCACACTCAGTTACTACTGCATTTGAAATCACTCAAGAGAAATTTCTATTCCATTATCGACATCAAAGAAGAGCTCATGGAGATTCCAAATGGTTTGGTACACCCAACCTCCGCTATTAACCCTCATTCTCACATCCATGTGATGCCATATAAGCCCAAGTCTAAACTGAAGAAGGAACCATGCTCTTATTGTGGTCTCGTGGGTCATGTGGTATCCTAATGGTGGAAAAAGCAAGTGGAAGAGTCGAAAAAAGAGGAGTCAGCATAGGGCATGAGGCTCCCTGTGCTGACCTACCTCCTGTGCTTCCATCAAAATCTTTTAACTCTTCTACCAATCATTATGTGATATCCACTCCTGGTGAGCTTGATATCCCTGAAGAATTAGCCAACAAAGATACTATTTTGTCTTACGCTTCTGTTTTTTCTTCTAATGCAATTTGACTGTTTGGTCCCTCAGTATTTTTAATCCTGCACTTTGGCGCTGGTGTGATTTGGGTGGAAGTCATAGTGCAGAAAGTGAAAGTTTTAGCTATCATTGACATCAGATCGCCCATAAATGTGATCTCATTCAGGCTTATGAAAAAAATCAAAGTGGCGCCAGACTTAAATTATTCTTGAGACTATGGAACTGCTGGTCCTTCATACACTAAATCCATAGGAGCCTAATCTTCTCTCCTAATGAGCTTTGGAAAGTTGGTTGTTTTGGTACTTGCATTAGTGTTGGATAATAGCTGCTATGACTTGCTTTTGGGAACCAAAATTCTCATTGATTTTAATAAAATAATTAGTCTTAAGGACAATTATCTCTCTTTAATTGGATACCAAGTACCTTTAATTTTACAAGATGTCCCCAATAGCAAAGGCAAACTCAAACGACGCATTTACTTATTGGAATATCCTGCTTCTATATTTCGTCTTGAGTACCGAATTTTGGGACCTAGGACTATTCTTCCGCCTCCATCAGCTTGTGCTTCTGAGGGAATGCATTTATATTCTAACTCTCTGATTACTATTCCTCCAAAAGCTCAATTCGTAATTGATACTGTAGTTCAAATATTCGTGCCAGTTGATCATGTGTTAGAGATCTTTGGTAACCAAAATCCCTCTCATTTGGAGGCCTTAACCAGCCCTAGTATCCCTGATCCTGCTTATGATGGGACTATTCTAGTCTTAATAGCTAATCTCACCTATTGACCTATGCGATTGAATCAAAGTAACACTATCATTTATGTGCAGCCTACTTCTGTAATTGAGATTTTATCCATCTCAGGATGTGGGGATTTACATGATTTTGAGTTGAAGAACCACCTTTCATTACTAGAACTGACGTCGAATTTGGGGATTCTCTCACTCCAGAACAACGGCATGAAGCTGAGGCTCTGAATGAAGAATATGCAGATATATTTGCCCAAGGTTCTGGAGATTTTGGGCTAATGAAAAATGCGCAGCATCAAGTGAAAACAAGGGATACTCCCCCTATTTGAGCTTGACCTTATCATAAATCTAAAGTCAAGGAAGCTCAGGTCTCAGTGGAATTGAAACAAACCCTCAATGTGGGGCTACTAACGCCTTCTAAGAGTCCATGGGCTTCCCCCCTACTACTCATAAGAAAAAAGATGGAGGTCATTGAGTGGTTATGGATTATCATCAGCTTAATGCTGTTACCTAAAATGATTTTTATCCTCTACCTCGCATTTTGATTTCTTAAGACTATTGTCTGGGTCAAAATTCTTCTTGGCCATGGACCTTGCTAGTGGCTAATGGCAAATTGACCTGGCTCCAGAAGACCGTCAAAAATGTTCCTGAATCTAGTGAGGGGTTATTTGAGCCTACTCATATGCTGCAGGGGCTTTGTAATGCCCCTGTTACTTTTCAAAGAGCCATGGATGGCTTATTTGGGAAATTGAAAGTTTTCTGCGTTTTGGTTTATTGAGACCATGTTACTGTTTTCTATCGCACTTGTAACAATCAATTAGCTCATTTAAAGGAAGTATTTGGTAAGATGTGCCATACTTCGCTTAAGCTAAAACAATCTAAGTGTTTTTTTTCAAAACTGAGATGGAATTCTTAGGCCATAAAGTTAATCATGATGGGATTATATCTTTATTCAATAAGATACATGCTATTTCAGACATGCCTGTTCCTAAAGCTTGTGCGATATTCAAGTGTTTTTAGGGATGGTTTGTTATTACTGACAATTAATCCACCATTTTGCTGAAATTTCAGAGCCTTTAATTTATTTATTGCACAAGGAAGTTCCTTTCTTATGGGAAGAATTGCATCATCAAGCTTTCATTCTTTGCTCCAAGCTTTACTTAGTGCCCCATTTTTAGCTCACTCTGATTTTTCAAAACCCTTTATCTTATTTTACTGAAGCCTGTGATGTTGCCATTAGGGCCAATCTGGATCATCATGATTCCAACCTGGTTGATCATCCCATCGCTTATTATATTAAAACCCTTTCCAAGGCAGAATGCAATTATAATATTACCAAGAGGGAATGTCTCATAGTCCTATCTGACATCAAGTATTTTCGCCCTTATCTCTATGGCAAGCATTTCATTATAGTCACGGATCACGCTTCCCTGAAGTGGTTGCAACAAATGAAGGAACTAATAAACGCTTAGCTAGATGCACAATAAAACTCCATAAGTTATGACATTACAATTCAACATTGCACTGGAGCTATACACTAAAATGCTGATGGACTTTCTCAGTTACCTATAATAACGTTATTCACTGCTGAGGAGGATCATATATATGATCTTATTGTCAGACCTGAACTCTGTTATTATGAATCTAGGGACGTTATAGCGAAGCTACAATCCTTACCCAGGGATACTTAAGTTAAAGAAGGTTCCTTATATAAGAAGTTAAGATCTAAATGGTTGACCTTTATTTAGCCCTCTGCGAGGCCTGATACTATTATGGAGGATCATCAAACTGTAGGACATGGAGCTGTTGCTAAGACTTTACAGTGGTTGAAAAACCATTAATACTAGGATAACATGCTGGAAACTGTGCACAATATGTTAAAGACGTGTCTCACTTGCCAATATCAGCGTGGTGGAAATTTGATTTACCAACATAAAATTGTGGGACCTTCAGAACCTTTTTTTCTTATGAGTATCGATGTGGTGGGCCCTCTACCTACTGCTACTTATGGAAATTGTTTATTATATTAGCTATCGACCATTTTACCAAATGGATTGAAGCTGTCTCAGTTTCCATGGTCACCGCAAAGGCTACGGCGTCCTATCATTTTAAGCAAGTTTTCACCAGGCATGGTAGCCTAAATGTTCTATTATCTGATAATGGTACCAACTTTGTTTCTCAGGTGGTATCTGAGCTTACTAGATTAATGATAACCTATCAGTCATTTAGGACCCCTTACAATCTTTCTACTAATGGCGTGGTCAAATAAGCAAATGGTACCCTTGTAATCATTCTTTAAAAATGATCTCCAACGATACTAGTAGTTGTAATCTCTACTTACCTAGTGATATGTTAGCCTAAAGGGTTAGTTACCATAGTATAATTGGATTTTCTTCTTTAAGGCTCTTTACGGTCAGGATCATATTCTACCCTCAAGTGTAAAACCTATATTAGATGCTGCAACCCCACATACTACTGATTTTATTATGAGGAGACTAGCTGATGAAATCATCCAAGTACAAGCCTTAGCCTCGAGTTCTCTTGCTGCTACAACCTTAAAAAGAGGGAACTATAACCAATGCTAGTCGACCTATGTTACCTGAATATCAAATTGGGGATCTTGTACTATTTTATCATCATAGGCCTAGAGGACAGATTCACAAACTCGATACCTTATGGGATGGACCTGACCATATTATTTATCGTAGGGTATTGAATACTCCATTGCAGCTATTGATACTGGTACTGTTATCAATAGAGTTAATAGTAGGTTTCTTTGTAAGCATATTCTCCCTAGACAAGATCTTGAGGGGAGCATTGCTGAAGTTTCAACTGCAATTACTGAGTATAATAAAAATTGAGATTTGGTGTCTCAGTCTAATAAGATCATAAAAACTCCGTCAGAGATATCCAATTCTCAGATAGAGTGATGATTGACCCTTCAGAGTTATCAGTCTTCTCTGAAGGAAGAGGCTAAGCAATCCTAAGGGTTTAAGCAAGCCAAAGGGGCAAAACATCCAACAAGAAGGTCAGTCTCATCTAATAAAAATCTTATAAAACTTGCCATCACAAGTATGGCATAAATATTAAGCAATATTGTTCATCTAATAGGAAAGAAATTACCTCAGGTGCAGCCCAAAAATTCTCACGAAGAACTACTAAATCTACCCCTATAAATATCCCTCATTTCTAAATAATAAAGTACCACTATTTTTGTCTTGCATAGCTCAATTTTGGTCTATTCATAACAGAATTCTGTATTTCCGAATAGAATCTATTATTACAACGGAACTAATAACTTCATTTTGATTGTTTCTATCTTCGCTAGAGCCACGGAACTAATAATTTCAGTAGCCTTCATAGCACCTGCTTATTGAAATTTCTCACAAAATTCCAATAATGGTGCTCCATGCCAGGTCTGCTTCCAAGGCTATCCTGGCGAAAACATACTTTCAAAACTATGAATATGTCTAGTAAAGAAAGTTCCTCTTCTGAGGAATCAATGAGTATTACCTGATGGGTACACTCCAACAGGCAAAAGATGACTTCCACTAATGCAAATAATCTGAAATTTTAAGCTCTATGGACTTGGCCAATGAGGGCCCTGACCAAAGTAGTTATCATATTCAATCTGCAGATGTAGAAGAAACGGTCAAAGGCTTAATAACGGGGGCTATCCAGCCTAGTGCTCATCCTAACTGAGACTGAGCATCTAAGGTTGCTGAAATCATGTTTAACTTATATAACCAAGCAGTGTTATAGCCTAATGAAGTCAGTTCGGTTAGAACAGAGCAGTACCTCTGGCAGTATGTACATCCCGCCATTCATCACATACTCCAGATTTTGGGGTTGCATCATCTAGAGATCCAGAGCCAGTTGACTCTGGCACAACAATTTTATTCTCAATTATCTTCATTTTATGAAAAGGCATCTAACTTTAGACAGGATAATTGGGAAGCCATTTTCAATAATAGAAGAGAAATCAACAAAACTCATAAACCAGTTAGTGAGAGTCAATAATGGAGTTGTGGGATACATCAGTCAAGAAGTATCTCAGCAAGTTAATGATGTCACTAACCCTATTCACCACTGTATCACCTCCGTTGAGGATGAGATTAAGAGACAACTGAATCAATTGCAAGTCAAACATGAGGAGCGCTTGGGTGAGCTTAAAAGGCTAGTCCAACATCTTTTCCAAATGGTGGATACTATCAGAAAAGGTGAACCCGTCCCTGTTGGTCCTCCTGTTCCGCCGGGACCACCTAGCTCCCCATCAGTAACCCTGGGATCTCATGGTGAACGTGGTCCTCCTGGTCCGGTGGGTCAACAGGTAGAGATGGGTCGTAAGGACCCCCAGGACCTCCTGGTCCCCCTGGATCCTCACTCACAATGTCCAATCTAGAACCTTTGATAACAACTAGTATCACAAGTACAAGCATTAGAAACACAAATGTGAGCCATAGCTCAAGGGTGTTTCTTATACTTAGAAGGCGTTCCAACCAACTCGGATTACTCTTTAAACAACTTATTGGATGTCGTGGATAATGCTCATCGCCTATGCGATGCTAATTAAACAACTCAAGAAACCCATTTTGCAAGGCTAAATGCTTCCATGGAATGGTTATCTTGTTGGTGCGGACTAATAGAGAACAAGCAAGTTAAACGGATCACTGCAATTTCTAACTTAAATCAAATACCTGCAAATGATCATCTTGCTCAATGGGTTCATGATTTACAGGAGGACCTTAATCATCTAAGGCAACAAGTTGATTGAATTCCTTCT